>JAODAL010052483.1:0-25944 GCA_025379985.1 Phyllomedusa bahiana
CAAATACATTTGGGGTTCATTAAATTGGATTTTTTAAATCAAAGGGCCTATGAGTTTCTGAACAGCAACTCCCTCCATTGCACATTACCGGGGCCCTTTTTGACACATCAAAACCTCTCACTTTTGGTTAGACTTCATTTTCAGCTTACCTCCCAATTTTTTTAAACATCGTCTGGGCTATCCCTACTGTTTCTGTTTTGTGAAGAATTTGATAAATCTGGGACAACAGTCCCTTCGATCCCTCGATCCTAAAGAGCTCCTTAAATTCCTCTGTCTCTCTCAACGCTCTGAGGTTGCCCACTTTAGCTTTGCAGAAATCCCTAACCTGCAAATATTGTAAGATTTGCTCTCGACCTAAACCGAACAATTAACCTTTTAATGGCGAGGCCTTTTTTCATGTTCGTTTTTCCCTCTCCGCCTTCCCAGAGCATTCTTTTTTTTTTTTTCGTTATATAGACAATGGGGGCTTTTATTTTGGGGAAAAGATGACTTTCCCAAAGGGTGCTTTTACTGTACCATAGAAATAGGGGAAAACCCGCAAAAAAATTTCTAAGGGAAAAAAATTATGCAATTTTTGCAGGTGTTTTGTTTTTTACGGCGCCAATCTTGGGTAAAAATTATGTCAGCCATTTAAGTTGATACAAAAGGCAATACCAAACAGTATGGTTTTTTTATGTTTTGTACATAAAAAATCCCAACATTTTCTCAACAATAACTTTTTTTTGTAATAACACCTAGGACTTGGGGTAAATTATGTCATATTTTAATAAAACTGATTTTTCAGACCGGCGAACAAATGTTTTAAATCTTTGATTTTATTTTTTTTTTTTTTTTGAAAAAATCCCCAAAAGGGGGTAAAAAACTTTTAATTTTTTTTCTTTTTTTCCCTTTTTTAAAGCTTTTTTTTTTTTTTTTTACTTTACCTTTGAGTCCCCTTAGGGTACTTCACAACTAAGTGGCGGGATCATTTATACAGTTTAATGCATACAATGCATTAGGGTGTACAAAGATGGCGGTTTTTACTAAAACAAGAAACATAGAAATTTAGTTCCTGTCTTTATCCGGGCCTAGGCTGCGCCCTTTCCTGGGCTTTTGCCACCCCTTGGACCTCCCCACTGGTGTCTGCCTCCTCCCAGGACGGCAAAGGGCCTTCAGCAGGAGGGCGTTTTCTTTCCTGATGGTTCTCCTGGACATCTCTTGGCTTTCTATGGAGGACACAGAACTTTTGGTGTGGTAAGCTGGCCCCTTTGCGCCATTTGCCCCCTGTTTTGCGCGCCCTGTTGCCATGTCCCTTTCCAAGGGCAATGTGTCAAAAACCCCCTCCTCTAAGGGGGGGGTCGACTTTTTTTTGCCCGTGCCCACGTCATAAGAAATTTTCGTGGCACCTAGCGCTCTTTTCCCCTTTTCTTAGGGACCTCCAGCCGACCCCAGTTTGGGCCCCAACCCCTTTTGTAGGGGTCAAAGGCCCCAAATGGGCAATTCCCCTTCCAAATAACATGGGTGATCTTTCCGCCATCACGGGTTTTGGGTTTTGGAAGACGTAACATTTCCCCTTCGCCAGCCCCGCACCTTCCCGGGCCCGCCATCCTGACGGAGCGTTCGCGTAAAAGAAATAGAGTTCCCTCTTCCTCTGTCTCCCTGAGCTCTCTCTGGACATACTGTGGATGAATATGGAGGCTCCACTCCAGGACGCCTCTTCTGGGGACCTCACTGACTCAGAGCCAGACAGGGATGATGGAATGGCAGCTACTGCTCAAGCCCTTATCTGGGCTGTTATAGACTCCCTTCATATTAAAGATGAGGATGTCTCTCTCTCCGGAAGTGGTTTCCTTTAAGTGCAGCAGACAGTAGCGTTTGGTGTTTCCTACTCATCCGGAATTTGAGGAACTTGTTTCCAGGGAATGGAAACATCCTGACAGGCGTTTATTCCCTACCAGACAGCTTAATACCTGTCTCGTTCCAAAGTGACCAAAGGCTCTTCCACCAAATCTCTCTTGGTCTGAAGGTTATCACCCACCCAAAAATTACTGTCGGGTGGGGGACCATCTCTTCAAGTTCCAAGATGTCTCGCAGGTCCAGGACGCCTGGGTTCGGGAAGTTGTCTCCTCTGGATACAGGATCCACTTCGTATCCGTTCCCCCAGCTCAGTTTTTCTTTCTTCCCTGCCCGCCTTCTTTGTCAGAGGTGGGACACTCCGGACGTTAATCTGTTTGCATCCCTCCTCAACCATTAGCTTCCGGATTATCTATCCAGATCCTGGGATCCCCTGGCTCTCGTGGTAAATGTGCTGGTTCTACCTTGGATTCAGTTTGTTCTGGTCTACCTTTTCCCCCTGTGCCTCTGCTCCCTCAAGTGCTCAAATGCCTCAAGAGTGAAAGATTTTCAGCTATTCTCATTGCCCTTGATTGGCCCCACAGGGCATGGTACATGGATGTCGTTGCCCTGTTGGCAGATGTTTTGTGACCTCTTCCGCTGTGTCCAGACCTCCATTCCCAAGGTCCTCCGTGCCAGCTGCATTTGACGCTGTGGCTGTTGAAACTGCAATTAAAGAATCTTGCCGTTTTTTTGGACTCCGAGGGTACTTTCATTCCTTCAATTAGGGCTGAACAGGGGGTTGGCCTTTCCTCCTTGAGAGGGCAGGTCTCTGCCCTCTCGATCCTTTTACAGCGCACATTGACCTCCCATCCTCCAGTCAAAACCCTTTTGCAGGGGGTCGCTCGCTCTGTCCCGCTGGTTCGTAGGTCAGCTGGTTCGTAGGCTGTGGGATTTTAATCTTGTTTTGAAGGCCATGCAGTCTTTGCCATTTGAACCATTGTGGGAAGTTTCCCTCCATTTGCTTTCTTGGAAGGTGGCCTTTCTTGTGGCCATTACATCCATGTGTTGATTGTCTGAACTGGCGGCTTTCATGCAGATCTCCTTTGTTGGTTCTTCATAAGGACAAGATCGTCCTACATCCCGTTCCTTCATCTCTTTTTAAGGTGGTTTCCTCATTCCCCCTCAATGAGGACATAGTTTTGCCCTCTTTTTGCTCCTACCCCTCTCATCCTTGAGAGCAGTCGTTTTGGACATTGTCAGGGCCATCCAGGTAAACCTCTCTGTCACTAAATCTTTCAGTTGCTCTGATGCCCTTCTTGTCATTCCAGAGGGCTTGCATAGGGGTCTGACCTCTAAGGGTATGTTCACACGGCATATTCAGTCCGTGTGTACATACATTATTAGATGCGTGTTTGGATCCGTCTTTTGGACCCAAACACGCATTTAGCAAATAGCATTGCTTGCAATGTAAAACACACATAGGTGTTCAGACAAGTGATCGCTGATGTGTGTTTACTTGAGTCTTTCAGATGCGTCTTTCAGATCCGTTCGAAGAGTTAACATGTCAATTCTTGATCCGAAAGACGCAGCAGATGCCCTATTTAAAACTAGGGTGTGATCCTGCTACATCCAAAACACATCCAAACACGCATTTTGGATTCGATAGGCACAGCGTTTTTGGATGTGATTTTTGAATCTAAAACAGATCCAAAATCAGATCCAAAAACGCTGTGTGAACATACCTTAAGGCTACCATTTCCAGCTGGATCCGGTCTGCAATTTCGGAAGCCTTCTGGATCAGGAATGAACCCCTTCCATTTCGGGTCACCGCTCATTCAACTGGAGTGGTCGGTGCCTCCTGATCGATTCGGCTTCAAGCAGGTCTGCAAAGCTGCTACCTGGGCTTCGGTTCATACTTTTAATAAGTTCTACCAAATCTATACCTTGGCCTACGCAAGTCTCGGCCGTAACGTACTTCAGGCAGCAGTGTCTTAAAGGGGTTTTGCCAAGAAGTGAGTTCCTTACCTGTTATCTGCTTAGGAGAAAAGATAAACACAGCACTGCTGAGTCATGGGGGAGAGGGAGGGGGTCTGAGCAGAGACACAGTGGCAGGGAGCATCTGAAATGTTTACTCAAATAATTACATTAGAACCAGTGGATTCTCTTGACAAAAGACACGGAATCTTTACCAACAGTCCCTTGCAAGCTCCTTCATGTTCCCTGCCATCAGATAAGAAGTGCAAACATGCAAGCGCGGCCTGATCAGCTCTTCTCAGTGTCTGGTCGTATCTAATGTAAACTGTCAGGAAACTAAGGGCTTATAAAGAAAGCTGTAGCTCTCAGAGGCTTCACTTTTTGTAATCACATATATTTAGAAAAGTGATTAAATACCCATTTTGGAGGATGCCACGTCACCATTACATCGTGGCAAAACCCCTTTAACCAACTCGCACTGCTACTTCATTTTTCTTTGTAACTTTTTCCCACCCTCTGGGATGCTTTTCGACATCTCAATTTGCCGTGTCCTCCAATGAAAGAGACGAGAAATTGGGATTTTTGTACTCGCCTTAAAATCCTTTTCTCATCTGATTCATTGAGGAAAACAGATCCTTCCCTCTTTTCAACATTGCCTTTTTATGATTCTCATTTTGACATTTTCTCCTTGGAATCAGATTGTTGTTTATCTTTTTTGCTACAGATTTTTGTACCGAGTAGCCAGGTGTCAGTAGGAGGGACTGGGTTCTTTCTTGCAAATCTCCTTTTTTGGTTGTTTATAAGGACAAGGTTGTCCTACTATAGTCTATCCGGGTGGAGCCAACATGTTTCCCGCCTAGTGTCAGCCTCTTAGGGCAAGGGCCTATACCAAAGGTGCTGTGACCCCAAATGAATCAGACGAGAAAAGGATTTTACGCTAAGTACAAACATTTTTGCAGACTGGATTTCTAATGACTTACTTTCAAAAAGGTCTTTCATTTTGCCACTCTTACATAAAGGCCAGATTTGGGGTTTCCTTTGAAAAGATTCTCCAACCTGAGCTGTGGATCTCTGCAGCTCTTCCAGAGTGACCCTAGCCCTCTTGGCAGCTTCGCTAATTAGTGATCTTTTTGTCTAGGCTGTCAGTGTAAGTAGACGGCCATGTATTGATAGGTTAGCAGTTGTACCATACTCCTTCCATTTACAGAGGATGGATTGAATAGTGCCCTGTGAGATGTTGAGAGCTTTGTTTCTTTTTTTTTTTTTTACTTAACCCTGCAATGCACTTTGCCACTACTTTCATAGTTTCATAGTTTGTAAGGCTAAAAAAAGACATGCCGTCCATCTAGTTCAGCCTGTTGTGCTAAGGTGTTAATCCAGAGGAAGGCAAAAACCCCCATGAGGTAGAAGCCAATTGTCCTCATTTTAGGGAAAAAATTCCTTCCTGACTCCAATCTGGCAATCAGAAAAATCCCTGGATCAATGACCCCTCTCCTGAATCCTAGTCACTATAACTTGTTATATTATTACGCTCCAGAAATGCATCCAAACCCTTTTTGAACTCGGTTATTGAATTCACCATGACAAGTCCCTCTGGCAGAGAATTCCATAGTCTCACTGCTCTTACAGTAAAGAATCCCTTTCTATGTTTATGTAGAAACTTTCGTTCCTCAAGACGTAAAGGATGCCTCCTTGTTCTAGATACAGCCCTGTGTATAAATAAATCTTGGGAGAGATCTCTATATTGACCTTTGATGTATTTAAACATATTTATTATGTCCCCCCGAAGCCTTCTTTTCTCTAAACTAAATAACCCTAATCTTGCCAATCTTTCTGTGTACTGTAGTCCACCCAGTCCTTTTATTATTTTTGTTGCCCGCCTTTGTATCTGTTCAAGCTCTACAATGTCTTTCCTGTGCACTGGTGCCCAAAACTGTACACAATATTCCGTGTGTGGTCTAACCAGTGACTTGTACTTTATTCCAGAGCTTTTTGTTGTGTTCCTTGGTTTTATGGTGCTGTTGGTTCATTAATGTTCTCTAACAAATATCTGAGGCCTTCACAAAACAGTTGTAGTTATACTGAGAATAAATTACATACAGATGTACTCTACTGATTATGGGACATCTAAAGGCAATTGGTCACACTGGATTTTATTTAGTGGTGCCAGAATACAGGGGGCAGAATACATATTGTAAGGAATCAGCTCAATGGTAGTACAGGGAAAACACAGTCTGCGACTTCCGTCTATTCCTTAATAATGGCGTTTATTGAGCCAGAAGGATAATCACACAAAGGAAAAACAACGTCGCTGGCCTTCAGCGCAAAACAAACAGTACACTGTCCGTGTGTAAACTCACAGTCTCTGGGTTCTTTTCCTTTAGCAGGATCCAGTCCCAAGGTGATTCGCGTATAGCCTGCTGCAGAAACTCTGTCCAACTCTCACACAGTCAGAACTCCTTCTGAGCAGCCACACCCCCTGCTCACCTGACCTGCCAGGCTTACATAGGTCTGAAACAAAACCAAGGCCTAGACCTGGACATGGGAGTAGCCAACCCACCCCGCTCTTTTGGCTACTCCAGTAAAAAGTCTACCCAATTAACTGCATAGCAGTTATACTAAACATTATATGAAACGTGGGGAGTGGCTTAATGCCGCTGACACCAGTACTATATGGCTTTTTACCACACCGAGACCAGGCATCTCGGTGTGACATAATGGCCGTCCACCACGGCCCCTTGTGGTTTACTACATTAACCTCCCCCCCACTGCCTAAAACCGGGGTTTTGGGAAACTTCAGAAACCAAACAATAGAACCTTGACAAGGCATCTACGTTTCCCTATAACGTGCCCGGCCTATGCTCTACGGAAAACAAGAAATCTTGTAATGCCAGAAACCAGCAGGTGACCCGCGAATTGTTCCCTTTCTTCTCCCACATCCACTTTGTGGGGCATGGTCAACACGAGCTTGAACTTCCTTCCTAGGGGTAGTACGAAGGGAGTCAAATTTGCCACTTTATGGCCAAACCCTCTTTTACCACAATGGCATAATTTCTTTCCGCTGGGGAGAGTTTCCTACTGAGGTAAATTACTGGGTGCTCTTCACCATTTATCACCTGGGACAAGACTGCACCCAGCCCCACCTCCGATGCATTCGTCTGGACCACAAATTCCCGGGAGAAGTCCGGGGCTACCAACACGGATTGTCGGCATAGGGCCTGTTTAAGCTCCTGAAAAGCCCCCTCTGCTTCGGGAGACCACTTAATCATGGCAGATGTTTTCCCCTTTGTCAACTCTGTCAAAGGGACGGCTATCTCGGCGAACCTAGGGATAAACCGCCTATAATAGCCTACTATGCCAAGAAATGCCCTGACCTGTTTCTTGGTGAGGGGGCGGGGCCATTTCTGGATAGCCTCAACCTTATTCATCTGAGGTTTAATCTTCCCCCTTCCAACAAAGTAGCCCAAGTATTTCGTCTACTCCATTCCCAGGGCACATTTACTTGGGTTAATCTTAAACCCAGCGCTTCTCAGGGCATCCAGAACAGCCTAGACTTTCCTTAGATGATTCTCCCAATCATGACTAAAAATGATGATGTCATCCAAGTAGGCAGCGGCATATTTCCTATGGGGATGTAGAACTTGGTCCATAGCCCTCTGGAAAGTGGCCGGGGCGCCCTGTAACTCAAACGGCATCCGGACATATTGAAAGAATCCGGTTTTCTCCCTAGCCTCTTTCGCCAATGGGATCTGCCAGTACGCTTTCGTGAGGTCTAAGGTGGTGATATATCTAGCTGGTCCCAACCGCTCAATCAACTCGTCTGCCCTGGGCATGGGGTAGGCATCCACCTTAGATACCTCATTTAAGCGACGATAGTCATTGCAGAATCTCCACTCACCATTGGGCTTTGGCACTAGTACAATGAGGCTTGACCATCCACTTTTGGATCTCTCAATTACTCCAAGTTCTAGCATCCTTTAAAACCCCCCTTGCAACAAAAAATTCCCTACGGGATTCAGGAATCCTATATGGGGCCCTTTGGTTCACTCGAACCCGGGGGTCTGTGAGGATCTCATGGGTTTTTCAATTAGTAAGGCCCGGGGTCTCTGTGAACAGATCTTTGTTCTGTCGAGTAATCCTGCCCTTCTTGCTTCTGGGAGGGGGACAGGGTCTCTGCAACCCTCACTGCCTCCACTTCGGACATGGGTTGACCTGTAAGGCAAGGAGACTCAGGGGGTTCCCTCTCTCTCCAGTGTTTTAACAGTTTGACATGGTACACCTGAAAGGGCTTTCTCCTCCCTGGCTGATGTACCCTATATTTAACCTCTCCCACAATTTCGTAGGGACCCTGCCACTTGGCCAAGAACTTACTTTCAACGGTGGGGATTAACACTAACACGCGGTCTCCCGGATTGAACTGTCTTGGCTGGGCAGACCTATTATATATCCTGGACTGGGCGTCTTGTGCCTGTAGAAGGTGCTTCTTTACAATAGGTAGTACCCGGGCCATTCTCTCCTGCATCTGGGCTACATGTTCCACCACACTTTATGAGGAGTAACCTCACTCTCCCAGGTTTCCTTCGCCACATCCAACAGTCCCCTAGGGTGCCTTCCATACAGAAGTTCAAACGGTGAGAACCCTGTGGAGGATTGGGGCACTTCCCTAATCGAAAATAACAAGTAAGGTAAGAGACAGTCCCAATCCCGTCCATCCCTCTCCACCACTTTTGTAGCATGGCTTTCAAGGTCTTATTAAATCGTTCCACCAGGCCGTCCGTCTGAAGGTTGTAGACCGATGTGCGCAACTGGGTGACTTTTAGCAACTTGCACAGTTCTCTCATCACTTTGGACATGAACGGGGTTCCTTGATCGGTTAGGATATTCTTGGGAATCCCCGTTCGGGAGAAAATATAGAACAGCTTCCTTGCTATCACCTTGGACGTGGGCTTTCGTAGAGGGATGGCCTCTGGGTATCGGGTGGCATAATCCACGATGACCAAGATGTATTGGTGCCCCCTAGCTGATTTTACCAATGGCCCCACCAGATGCATTGCTATCATGTCAAAGGGGACCTCAATCATTGGCAGGGGGACAAGGGGACTACGGAAGTGGGCTACTGGGGAACTCACCTGACACACAGGACAGGATTGGCAGAAGTCCCTGATCTCTCAGTAGCATCCAGGCAAATAAAACCATTGCAGGACTCTCTCGAGTGTCTTGGCAACCCCTAGGTGACCCCCTAACACATGGGAGTGGGCCAAGTCCATGACCAACCGCCTATATGGCCCCGGGACTAGTAACTGTTCCACCACCTCGTCCCTTATTTTGGTCACCCGGTACAGTAGATCTTGATTTAAGGCAAAGTGCGGGAACCGGTTTTCGGCCCCCGGTTCCTGGGGTACCCCATTGAGGACAGTCACGCCCCACATGGCCTCCTTCAAGTCAGATCCTGGAACTGAGCTGTACCAAAATTGCCTCTAGACACCTCTAACTCGGGGACATTTTCCTCCGAATGAGCCTCCTCCCCATGGTCCCCTACCATGACTGATAGCGGAAACTCGGGGACCACTTCTGATTCCCCTGGATGACTGGCAATCCTGGGTTTCCCCCACAGATCCCAGAACCAAGGGCAATCACGGCCCACAATGACCTCATGCATCAAATTTTCCACCACCCCAACACTTTGAGACAGTGTACCCCAGTCCGTTTCCATATTAACCTGGGCCACTGGGTACACCTTGGTGTCCCCATGAATACATGTAACCCCTAGGGTTTTCCCTGGGACCAGTTCATGTGGCAGAGTGGCTGCAATGAGGGTGACTAGGCTCCCTGAGTCCAAGAGTCCCGAAACCAGGGTCCCATTCAAAGTCAGGGTGCACATCTGGGGTTCCTCCTCCTTGTTGGGTACAGCACTGCAATCTGGTTGCGCAAATAGGGAACGGCGCCGGGCCGCAGAGCATTCCATGGTGAGGGGACACTGGGCCGCCATATGACCTGGGCACTGACATCGCCAGCAAATGATATCCCTGGATACCCTTCTCGCGGCTGGGTCGGGCCTGCCCCGGGGCTTGGCCCCTCCCTCTCGGAGGGTTTTGGGTCCCACATCTCTCTGGGCCTCCCAGTATGGGTATTTCAGGCTCCCTAGCCCTCCCAAGGATTTCTCCATGGTGTGGAATCTTTCCACCAGTCCCACCAGGTCGTCCACTGTCTGGGGTCCTCCTGCGCCACCCAGCACTGTACGGGGCGTGGGAGAGAGTGCATGAAATGGTCCATGACCACCAGCTCCACCATTTGCGCAGGGGAGCATACCTCTGGCTGCAACCATTTTTGGACCAGATGTAATAGGTCAAACAGCTGAGATCTCGGAGGTTTCCCCACACTGTACGCCCAGTGATGTACCCTCTGGGCCCGAACCGCTAATGTAACGCCAAGGCGGGCCAGAATCTCAGCTTTTAACTTGGGGTATTCTTTAGCGTCCTGCAAGGCAAGGTCATAATATGCCTTCTGGGGATCCCCAGTTAAATAGGGGGCCAGAACCTTAGTCCACTGATCCGGCGGTAGCTCTTCCCGGTCCGCGAAGCGTTCAGGCACGGTGAGAAAGGCCTCAACGTCGTCCTCCAAGGTCATCTTCTTTAGGGCCTCCCGTACGGTCCTCCTGGCCTGATGGCCGCCATCACGGGCTTGCGGAGCTGGCATTACCCGTGCTCGAACGGCCTCCATCAAAACGGACATCTGCTGCATTAATAGCTGATTTGTCGCTTGCTGAGCCTGCATGGCTTCACTATGGATTCTCTGCTGCTGCGCTGTGGCCTGTTGCTGGGCCTGCATGGCTTCCCTGTGCGCTGCTTGCTGCTGCTCTGTGGCCTGTTGCTGGGCCTTCAGGGCTTCCATATGAGCTGCCTGCTGCTGCAGATTTGCCTGCACCAGGTGCTTGATGAGCTCCTCCATAGCAGTAGCTGTCGCTTGGCTCTGTGCTGCAGCCTTAACTCAGGACATAGGTTTATGCCCCTCACATCCTCCACCACTTGTAAGGAATCAGCTCAATGGTAGTACTGGGAAAACACAGTCTGCGACTTCTGTCTATTCCTTGATAATGGCGTTTATTGAGCCAGAAGGATAATCACACAAAGGAAAACAACATCGCTGGCCTTCAGCGCAAAACAAACAGTACACTGTCCGTGTGTAAACTCACAGTCTCTGGGTTCTTTTCCTTTAGCAGGATCCAGTCCCAAGGTGATTCACGTATAGCCTGCTGCAGAAACTCTGTCCAAATCTCACACAGTCAGAACTCCTTCTGAGCAGCCACACCCCCTGCTCACCTGACCTGCCAGGCTTACATAGATCTGAAACAAAACCAAGGCCTGTACATGGGATTAGCCAACCCACCACACTCATTTGGCTACTCCAGAAAAAAGCCTACCAGATTAACTGCATAGCAGTTTTACTAAACGTTATATGAAACGTGTGTCAGTGGCCTAATGCCGCTGACACCAGTACTATATGGCTTTTTACCACACCGAGACCAGGCATCTCGGTGAGACATATCGGCCGTCCACCACGGCCCCTTGTGGTTACCTACAATATGTACACCATACTTTTCAGTTTTTTTATTTGCAAAAACTTGATAAAGCACGCATCATTTTCTTTATACTTCACAAATACGTGCAACTTCGTGTGGCTCTATCACATAAAATATCAGTACAATATATTTACGTTTATGACTAACATTTAAAAATGAGGAACAGTCAAGCGGTATGAATACTTTTGCAACCCACTGTAATAGGTTTAACAACTTGCAATGCCAAATTGCTAGTTAGAAGCAATATTCTTAAATGTAAACATTAGGCATGCCACAAACTTAACCCCTTCCCGACATTGGACATACCGATATGTGTTGTGCAGGAAAGCATGGGACAAGATGTATATAAGCCCATAATCGGCTTCATACACAGAAAAATTAAAAAGTTATGGCTGTCAGAATGACAACATAAAAACAATATTTTTTACAAATGTATATTATGTAAACGTAGTAAAACATAAACTATCTAAAATTGATGAAATTGTACTGAACCACGTAGTAGATTTATCATGTCATTTATACTGTACAGCAAACGCTGTTAAAATTAAGCCCACAAATCAATGGCGGAACTGCTTGTTTCTTCCCCCATTTTCATGGCCCAATTCTAAAGAAATTGTGAAACACTTGTAGGCCCAAAATGCCAATACACCGCTAGATGAGTTCCTTGAGGGGTGCTGGATCCAAAAATGGGGTGACTTCTGGAAAGTTTCACCTGTTCTGGTACTTTGGGGGTTGTGGAAATGAGATGTGACACCTATTAAAATCTGCTTTCAAAAAGCCAAATAGCACTCCCTCCCTTGCATGCCCTGCCATTTGCCCAAACAGCAGTTTACACCCACATATAGGGAATTGCCAAACTTGGAAGAAATTGCGTAATACATTTTGGGGTGCATTTTTACAAAGATTCCTTGTGAAAATGAAAAATTTTCAGGTAAAACTGCATATTATTGGAAATATTTCATTTTCACAGCCTAATGCTAAAAATATTTGTGAAACACATGTAGGGTCAATATACTCACTACATCCCTGAATATATTCGTTAAGGGATGTAGTTTCCCAAATTTGGTCTTTTTAGGGGTGTTTGTTAAGTTTTAGCACCTTTATAATGTCTGCAGACTTGAAATGGCACCTAGAGAAAATCCTAATGAAAAGGAGACCCCAAAATTCAAAAGGTGCTCCTCCTATTCTGAGGCTTATGGTTGAGTCAAATATCACAGGAGAGTGACAAATGGTATGTCTCTAAAAATGGCAAAATCGGGGGGAATCAATGTTGAGTTGCATTTCCCTGGAAACATCTACTGTGTTCCAGTGAATAATGAGATGAAAACGGAAAATCTGCAAAAAAAATTCACTTTGCTTTAATTTCCGTGAAACACTTGGAGGGTTAACAAACTTTTTAAATGCTGTTCTGAATACTTTAAGCGCAGTTTCTTAGATGGAATCATCTATGGGGCCTCTATTATACAAGCTACATAGTTAGTACGGTTGAAAAAAGACATATGTCTTTCAAGTTCAACCAATAGTGGTGAAAATGTGGGTGAAGGGAGGGAGATAAGGAGTTTTTGTTTCAGCCTAGCTTCCCTTACTGGTGAATGCTTTGAAACCTATAAGGCAAGAACCAATCTGCTCTAAGGAAGATTTCATTTCTGATCCCAGAGTTGCCATCAGACTGGATCTAGAATTTTTTATGGCTATATGCAAATTCATATTTTTTAGTTTCAGGTAGTCTAAGCCTTTCTTGAAACTCGCAACTGTTCCTCCTGTAACCTGCTCCTCATGGAGACTATTCCACAGATTTACAGATACAGTTCTCATAGTGAAGAAGGCTTTTCTCCTCTGGAGATTGAATCCTTTTTTCTCCAGCTGAAGGGAATGTCCTTTTGTCTTTTGAGGTGGCTTTACATTAAATAATTTTACCCCATACTTTTTGTAGGGGTCATTTATATACTTATATAAATTAATCATGTTTCCCCAGTGCCATCTTTTCTCAAGACTAAATAAGTAAAAAAAAAATGTAACATCTCCTCATAACTAAGATTCTCCATTCCCCTTATAAGTTTGGTTGCTCATCTTTGCACGCTCTCCAGCTCCATTATATCCTTTCTATAAACTGGAGCCCAGAACTGAACAGCATATTCCAAGTGAGGCCGCACCAATGCTTTATACAGCAGTAATATTACATCCCTGTCCCGCGAGTCCATGCCTCTTTTAACCCCTTAAGGACCCAGCCAGTTTTGGCCTTCCTGACACAGCCCTATTTTTGAAATCTGACCTGTGTCACTTTATGTGAGAATAACTTTTTAATGCTTTTACCTATCCACGTGATTCAGAGATTGTTTTCTCTTGACATATTGTGCCTTAAGTTAGTAAGAAATTTTGTTCCATACAATACTCGTTTATTTGTGAAAAATTTCAAAATATCGTGAAATTTTGGAAAAATTTGCAATTTGTAAACTTCAAAAATGTCTCCTTCTAACACAAACCGTAATACCACACAAAATAGTTTATAAATAGCATCTACCAAGTCTTTTGTATGTTGCATCTTTTTTTTAAAAATTTTTAAATTTTTTTATGGGACTTTTTAGGGCTTACAATTTTAATAGAAAAATTTTAAAAATTTTCAAAAAAAATTTAAAAAAAACAGATTTTTTTAAAGGGACCACTTTCATTTTCCCTGAAAAAAAATTGAGGGGCCGGAATTTAAAAACCCCCATAAATCCCCCCATGAAAAAAAAATTTACCCCCTTCAAATATTTAAAACACATTTATAAAGCTTTTAAACCCTTTGGGTGTTTCACAGGAATCCCAGGGAAAGTGGGGGAAAAAAATTACAAAATTTCTTTTTTTTGGGGCCAATTTTAAATTTTCAATCTATTATTTCGGGAATTTTTAGTATATTTTAATAAAAAAACACAACTCAATATAATTTTCCCCCAAGTCTGCGTTTTCAAAAAAATATATTTATGGGGCTTTTAAAATTTTTTAAATTTGACTAAACCCACAGGACTCAGAATTGATGGAGCCCCCAACGGGTTTTTGGCGCTATCTTTTCATTATGACATTGTATGGGTTTACCAAAAGGGTTTTGCTGATCCCTAAAGGTGAAAAAAAAACAAAAAAACCCCCAAAAAAGACCCCATTAAGAAAACACCCCTCAAGGAATTCATAAGGGGTAGTTAGTTTTTGACCCCACAGGTTTTTTACAGAAATTTTGGATTCGGTTTAAAATAAAAAATTTAAAATTTTCCCAAAAAAATTCCCAAAATTTAAACCAAAAATTTTTCTTTTTCAAAAAAAAGGGGGGAAAAAAAGCCCCCCAAAATCTTTTTGGGCCCAATTTTTTCCGATAAGGCAATACCCCATTTTAGTAAAAAAACATATACGAGCCACGTGGTGAGCCCCTTAGGGGGGAAAGGGGAAAAAGGTTTTTGGGTTTTGGGGGAAGTGCAAAATAAGGGGGAAATGGCTGGGGGCCCCATTTTTTGCTTTTTGAAGACCCCCCCTTTTTCCAAAAAACGGAAGAAAATCCCCAAAATTTTGACCCCATTTTGGAAATTTCACCCCTAAAATAAATTAAATTGGGGGGTATTTTGTGCCTTTTGCCCCCCCAAAAGGGTTTTTTCAAAAAAAATTTACGGAATCCGGTTGTGAAAAAAAAAAAATTTAAACTTTTTTTTCCCGGGGAAAATTGCCCCCTTTTAAAACCTGAAATTTTTTCTTTTTCAAAAAAAAAGGGGGGGAAAAAACCCCACCCCACAATCGTTCCCCAAAATTTTTTTCCCAAGTAAGCCAAAACCCCTATTTAGTAAAAAAACTATACGAGGAAACGGGGGGATCTTAAAGGGGGGGGAAAAGGGGGCCCTTTTTTGGTGTGGAGTGCAAAAAAAGGGTTGGGACTGGCTGGGGGCCCCCTCATGTTGCATTTGCAGACCCCCCCAAGGGTTCCAGAACGGAAAAAAAATACCCAAAAGCCCCCTTTTTGGAAAATACCCCCCCTAAATAATTTCATCTGGGGGTATAGTGTGCCTTTTAAACCCCACGGGTTTTTCACATAAATTTCTGGAATCCGTTTTGTAAAATAAAAATTTAAAAATTTTTTTCCAAAAAAATTGCCCCAATTAACCTAAAATTTTTTCATTTTCACAAAAAAAAGGGGGGGAAAGCACCCACAATCCTTTTTTTCCCCAATTTCTTCCAGTAACCCAAAATCCCCCAAAAGTATAAAAAAACCATATCCCGAGGCAGTGGTGAGTCTTAAAAGGGGAAGGAGCGTTTTTTTGGCTGTGGAGTGAAAAAAAAAGGGGGAAGGGCTGGAGGCCCTCATGTTGCATTTGCAGCCCCCCCCAATTTCCAGAACGGAAGAAAAAAACCCAAAAATTTTCCCCCCCAAATTTTTGGAAAACTACCCCCCTCAAAAATTTTCACTGGGGGGTATAGGGTGCCTTTTAAACCCCCCCGGGTTTTTCCCCAGAAATTTCTGGAACCCGGGTTTGTAAAAATTGAAAAAAAAAAATTTTTTCCCAAAAAAATTTGCACAAAAAACCTAAAATTTTTCTTTTCAAAAAAAAAGGAGGGGAAAAAGCCCCCCAAAATCTTTTGGGCCCAATTTTTTCCCAAATAAGGCAATACCCATATGTAGCCCAAAAAAACATTTAGGGGGCACGGGGTGAGTCTTAAAGGGAAGGAACGCTTTTTGGTGGGGGGGATCAAAAAAAGGGGACTGGCTGGAGGCTCTAATTTTTCTTTTGTAAAAAACCCCCAATTTCCCAGAACAAAAAAAATCCCCAAAAATTGGGACCCCTTTTTGGGAAACAAACCCCCCCAATAAAATTAAATCTAGGGGTAAAGGCCCCCTTTTGCCCCCACGGGTTTTTACAACTTTTTGGGAAACCCTTTTGGTGAAATGAAAAATTAAATTTTTCCGAAAAATTCCACATTTAATATTAAATTTTTCATTTTCACAAAAAAAGGGGGGGGAAAAAGCCCCCAAAAAAAAAAAAAAAAAACCTTTTCCCCAAATTTTCTTCCGAGAAAGGGAAATTACCCCATATGGGGTTAAAAAACATAAAAGGGGCAATGGGAGTCTTAAAAGGGGAAGGAGCGCTATTTGGCTGGGGGATGCAAAATAAGGGGGACTGGCTGGGGGCCCTCTTTGGTTGCATCTGAAACCCCCCCCAATTTCCAGAACGGAAAAAAATCCCCAAAATTTGGGACCCCTTTTGGGGAAAAACTACCCCAAAATAAAATTCATCTAGGGGTAAAAGTGTGCTTTGGACCGTAGGGGTTAAATTTTTTTTATAGAAAAAAAAAATTTAGGGGAAAAGGTAAAAAATCACAATTATCCTGTTTTTTTTCCTTCCCTTTTTTAACAATAACAGGGCACGCCTTGCGCAAAATTAAAAAAATTAAAAACCCAATTTTTTCCTTGTTCCCCGTTCTATGCCCACCCCAATGTCCCCCTAAAATTTGGGCTCCCCCTCCCAACACCCCAAATGGAGGGGGGAACAAAGAAATTTTAAAAGCGCACGACCCCTTTTTTTGCTAAAAATACACAATGTCCTAAATTGTACATGCTGTGTGTAAAAAAAAAGTTTATAAAACCCCCAAAATTGCCCCCCACTTTAAACGAAACCCCCCCTAAAAAATTTTTAAAGGGGTTTAATTAAAATTTTTGAACAGGGGGGTTTTTTTCAAAAATTTAAATTCACACTTTTTTTAAGGCATTAAAAAGGGTTAAAAATTTGCAAACTGAAGTTTTTGCGAAAATTTTCCATCAAAACTGCAAAATTAAAAGGCACGTTGGGGCAAAATTAAAAAATAAAGTTTTTTACCCCAATTTTTCTGCCATGCTCCCCTTTGGGGACACCCCCCCTTCCCCCTAGAATTGGGCTCCCCCCTGAAACACCCCGGGAGAAAAACATAGAAATTTTATGCGCACACAGGCCTTTTTTGCTAAAAAATACAAAAACATCCCCCCTGAAAATTTTGTTCTTTGCTGGGGATGTGAAAAAAATTTTAAAAAAACACCCAAAGTGCCCCACACTTTAAAACGTACACCCCAAAGGGGAACTTTTTAAAAAGGGGGGGTAATTCAAATTTTAACAACGAGTTTTTCAAAAAATTTAAATTCACAAAACATTTTTAAATGATAAAAAAGGGAAAAAAAAAAACTGCATATGACTTTTATCGTAATTCCCCATTTTTACTGCACAATAAAAAGGGGGCACCCTTGCGCAAAATTAAAAAATCAGATTCCCAATTTTTCTCCCATTTTCCCCCGTTTGGGGACCCCCCAAAATGTAAACCCTAAATTTTGGCTCCCCCCTGAAACAGCCATGGGGAGAAAAATACAATTATCCCGCCGACGGGCCCTAGTTTGCTGAAATACCCCCGCATGTCCTGACAATTGTACATGGGGATGGAAAAAATTTTTTTAAAACCCCAAAAAAAATTTGACCCCTTTAGAACAACACCCCCTAAAAAAACCTTTTTAAAGGGGTTTTGAAATTTCCAAATTTGGGAACAGACGGTTTTTTAAAATAAAATTCCCCAGACATTATTATGAATAAGAAGGCAAAAAAAATGCAAACTGACTTTTATATTAATTTCGCCATCAAAACGAAACAATAACAGCGGCACGCCTTGCCCAAAATTGAAAAAACGGGATCCCCAAAATTTTTTTCTAAAATTTTTTCCCCGTTCTAGGACCCCCCACATGTCACCCTAAAAATTTGGCCCTGCCCCCCGAAACACCCAGGGAGAAAAAACATAGCAATTTTTCCATGAACCCCAAAAGTTTGCAGAAAAAACCCCCTTTGCCCTTGCCCAATTGTACTTGCGTGATGTAAAAAAAAATTATAAAACCCAAAAGTGCCCCCACTTTAGAACGTACAACCCCTGGAAAATTTTTTTAAGGGGTTTTTTTAAATTCAAATTTTAAAACAGAGGGGTGTTTCAAAAAGGTTAATTCACAGCCTTTTAAATTGTGCGTTCCAAAAGGAAAAAAATTTCCCAAACGGGACTTTTTTCCGGACTTTCCCAAGGGTAACCGCACAAAAAAATCTTTGGAAGGTTCGGTGCTTCAGGGAGTGGAAAAAATAAAAAAAAAAAGTAAAAAGAATCCCTCCAACTTTTAATCCATAGACGTGTGGAACATTTTGAAACATTTTTTCATGCAGGGGCCCGGGCTTTAAGGGCTTTTTGTCGAAATTGAAAGTTGTATCTTTTGGGAAATTCCCCCCTTTCTGTAGAAAATCTGCTTTTTTTTTTGTGTCCTCCCCTTTTTTGCCAGGGGAAAGGGGTTTTCTTTGGGGGAAAGGCAAACCGGGGTACAATCCGGGGGACCCCGAACCAAAATTCCCCGGGGGGCCTCACCCGGGTTTCCCAAAAAACAAAGCGCCTTTTTTTCCCTTCTCTTGGAAAGGTAAAAAATTTCCCCCGCGGGCCCCTTGTACAACGGAAAAAAAAAACAAAGGGGTTTACATTGCCATTTGCACAATTTTGCAGGGCCCCAGCTTTTTGTCCCAAAACCCCTTTGGGGGTTTTCCCGTGTGGCACTGTACGCTCAGCCCCTGGGTCCAAAGGTCTACCCCTCCCATGCCCGATTGTAACCCAGAATACAGTGGGGGTTTGAGGGCGCGGTCCCAGGGTTCCCTCGTCCCAGGGGGAAAGGGGTAGTGCGGGGGGCCGTAAAAGGTGGATAATAACAAGGACTCCCCTTACCCTTGTTTTTTTCCAACAGAGGTCCCCGCTGGTTTGGGACCTGTTTTGGCCCTTTTGGGGAGCAATTGTCCCACCAATTTTTTGGGGGGAGTCCCTCGGGGTTCTTTCCCCACTGTGCCGCGGGCGGGCCTGTACGTCTGCAGCCGAGGGACTTAAAAGGGGAAATGTGGTGTAAAAGTTTTCCAGGGACAATGGTAAAACCCCCTTTTCCAGCAGTGGGGGCACTAAATCCCCCACTATTTTTCCCCTAATCTTTAGGGGAAAGGGGGGATTCAGGGGGGAAAAATTTGGCGGGCCTTCCCTTTTGTAAACTCTTAAACTGTAAAGGGACCCGCAGAAAACTCTCACACAGCTTGTAAATTTTAAACCCCCTATCTGCTCTTTTGCTGGGGAGGTTTCGGGGAAAAATTTTAGCCCGCCCTGAAATGTAGGAGGGACTCATCTACACAAATTTAAATTTTTCAGGGGTATAACCCCTGAAAATTTGCCTGAAATGGGTGTTAAAAGGGGGTTAACTTTATATAAGTGGCATAGGGGGGGCGTAAAGGGGTGGGGACAGGGAAATTTTTGCGTAATTTCAAGAATTTTCCTATTTGCTCAAAAAAGCTTTCCGGGGCATTGGAGTGCCGGGGGAAAAAGGAGTGCTATTTTAAAAATTTTCAGCAAATCCAATATTGCCCACCCCCGGGCCTTTTTTCCCCCAGCCCCCTTCCTAAAAGGGGCCCCCAAAAAATCATCCTTTTATGCCGCCCCAAAGGGGGTCCCGTTCAAGAGGCGTTGGGGTTTCAGGGCCCCAAAAATGCCCGGGCCACCGGTTGGGCGGCCCCAACCTCAAACCCAAACCTCAGAGAAAAAAAACAAAAAAATCAAATTTTTTGGGGCCTGTTAGGCGATACGGACCCAGGGGTGGCCACAAATTTAGGGGGTTTGTGGCTGGGAATTAAATTTGGGGGGGGAAATCCATAGGGGCACTTTCTTTGGGGGGGCCCCCTCTTCGAACTACGGGGGCGCAAAGGGGGGCCCTCATCAGCGGGGAGGGGGCCCCAGTTTATTTCCCGGGCAAGGGCGATCCCAGAACCCCCTTTTTGTCCGAATCATGACGGATCACTATCCTTTGGCCCGGAAAAGCCTTAAACCCCCCTCCCCCTGGTTTGGGTTTTTTCAGGGGAAGGGACATTTTTTATTTTAAATTTTTTTTAGAAAAGGGGCGTGTGTATTGAAGGGGCTTTAACAGTGTTTTTTGTAGGGGGGGGGTAAGGGTTTTGCTTTAACCCTTTTGTTTTTTGGGAAATTTTCAAAAAAAAGAAAAATTATAAAAAATAAAAAAAAAAGTTTAAAAAAAAAAAAGGGCTGTAAATTTTTTTTCTAAAATAAAACCCCCAAAAAAATTAAAAGGACGTCAATAAAAAAATTATGAACGTCCCTTAATTGAAAAAAAATAAAAAAATTTTTAAATTTAAAATTTTTAAAAACCCCCCCCAAAAAAGAAAACTTTTTCCCGCGCAAAAAAATGAGCGTAAACAGGACGGTTCCTGGGTTATTTCTTTAGGAGCAGCAAAAAACAGCTAAAAAAAATTAAAAAATTTAAACCCCGTACTAACAAACTAGCTTTGGGTTCCCGGGCAAATGAAGTAAAACACTGGTCAGCACTCAGATCCCCGGGCGGCCCCAGTAAAGGGGTCAAAAGAAAAAAAAAAAAACCCCCCTGCAAAAAAAAAAAATCAAAAAGGGTGAATTTTCGATGGGGTCATTTAAACACGCTGATGAAGGGATTTGGGGGCGAAACAAATTTGGGGTCACCAATTTCCTAAAAAAAATGGGAAAAAAAAATTAAAACCACGCAAAAAAAAAATTTAGAGGTGATTAGCGTGCGCACTAACAGCGCTGATTAAGGGGCAGTGGGTTTCGCAGCTTTGGGGATAACCAATGCGCTAAAAAAAAAAAATTTAAAAAAAAAACACCCCTTTTCAAAAAAAAAAAAATTTTAAAGCTGATTAGCGGGGTGCTCACTAACAACCCCTAGAGGGGCAGTGGTTGGCAGCTATTGGGGTAACCAAAAAGCCTAAAAAAAATGTAAAAAAATAAACCACTGCAAAAAAAAATCAACGTTATTAGCGAAGGGGTCATAATCACGCTGTAAAAGCAGTGGTTGCGCAGTAATTTGGGGTAAAAACCCAATTTCGCTAAAAAAAGTTTAAAAAAAAAAACTGCAAAAAAAAAAAAAAAACAGACGGATTAGCGATTTGTCACTAATCAAACGCTTTAGGGGGAGCATTTGGGTTTCGCAGCAAAGGCGTAAACCCCGTGCTCAAAAAAAATGTAAAAAAAAGGGTGTAAAAAAAAAGTAAAAAAAGATGAAAAAAAACTTTTACTAAAAAAAAAAGGGAAAAAAAAAAAAGGGGCCTTTTAACCCCCAAAAAAAGCGATTAGTGAAAAATCAAATAATCAGCAGTCAGAGGGGCAGGAAAACTGGGAAAACTGTCTGTGTTCAAACAGCACAGACAAACTCATTTAGCCCCTGCACCCCCAACGATAGGACCAAAGGGAGAAGAGTCCAAGGGGGGCACAACGATCCCTGGAAACAAACCCAATTTTACAGCGATTAATGGATTTTTCAGCCCCTAGACCCCAGGGACAGTACAAACAGCACGGGCACCGCTCGCCGGGTTCCTGAATTGGGAAAGGCGGGGCAGGGCGGTTTTCGGGTGTACAAAGGCAGCACAATGCTCGATTGGCCGGCCGGGACGGCCGGCCCATCGGGAGCCAAAGGGGGGGGGTGGTACCACTACCACCGCCCCAATTTTTTTACGGAAGGGGATTGGGGCGTTTCCCAAACAGCAACCCAAACACCCTCGATCCCCCTTTTTACCAGCGGCCGCACGCGTCGGCCTATTTGTAATGCCGCCATTTTGGGTGTTCGAATTTTTAACACCAATGGCAGCGATCGCCGATGCGGGGGGGGATTGCTCGGGGCCTGGGCAGTGAGGGAAACGGGTTGGGTGTAAAAACAGCAGCCATTTTTCCCCCGGGTCTCCGCAATTTTTTTTCGATGGCCCGGGTTTTCCGGACTTAAACCATACGTCCCGGGGGTGTTAACCCCCAAACGAAACCCGGACGTATGGATAACCCCCCCGGGCCCTTAAGGGGTTTAAAACATGCCAATAAACCCTTTCTTGCCCTTTGAGGGAGCTGAATTTACATTTCATGCTGTTCTGTAGGGCAAAGATCTACAAGAAAAACCCCGATCTTTTTCAAAAGATTCTCCAAGTTTTTTTTCCCCCCAGGGGAAATTTGAAAGCCCGCAGATTTGGGACCCCAAAATGCAAAAAACTTTTTCAAATTTTTTTACATTGAACCCCAAATTTTCCCAAATGGAGGGCCCCAAAAAAAAGCTCCTTTAAAACCAATAAAAAGGGTATTTTGCAAGTTTTTTTAAAAAAGGAATTTAAAAGCTACTAAATTTATAAGCCCCCAGATGTAAAAAATAATTAAATAAAACATTTAAAAAATCATGCCAATGTACAGTAGACACATGATAGATGCTAGTTAAAAACTATTTTTGTGGTATAACTATCTGTCTTACATGCAGGGAAAAGTTTGAATTGAAAATTGCTTAAATTTTTCTAAAATTTTACAACTTTTTGAGTTTTTTCACAAATAAAAAGGATTAAGGGGCCAAATTTTTTTAAAACTAACAAAAAATTACAATTTTTCCCTTTGAAAAAAACGGTCTCTGAATCACAAGGATAGGTAAAAGTTTTAAAACAGTTCTTCTACATAAAGTACACTCGGTTTTAAACAAGGGGGCTTTTTTGGGAAAGGGTAAAAACGGGCTTGTTTGGAAGGGGGTTAAAAGATTTGTCCGTTAAAAAATATTTTTATTTAGCTTTAGCAGTTTTTTCTAAAAAAAAACGGGTTTTTTTTTAGCGGGTCCCCTTTTTAAAATGTTTGGGCAACTTTAATTTCAAATTTACGGGCCAGGGTACAGTTGTGCTAAAAATTTCCCATACCCCGAAAGTTTTTTTTGTTTTCTTGCCTTTTTCAGAGAAAAAGAATGAAAACAAAAATTTTTTTTCCACTCTTGGTTAGGGGTTTGGGTGAACCCAAATTTTTTTAAAAAAACTATTTTTGGGGTTCTCTTTTTAAACCCAAATGAAAACCAAAAAACCCAAAAAGACCCTGATCAAAAGATCACATACCCCATTTTCTTAAATACTGTGTATTGCCCCCCAAAGTAAAAGAAAAGCTTAAGTTTTTTTGGGGTGGTAGTTATGGATGAGGCAAAAAGCCTACATTTTCCCGTAAATTCCTGAGCTGTCTTGAAAAAACTGAAAGGGTTAAAATTCCCCGAGTGGGGGTTTTAATTATATTTTAGGTCAGGAACCCAAGATGGTCCCCTTCAGAAACCCTTTACCTTTTTCTTTTCCAAAGAAGGTGACTTGGCCTTGTGTTTTTTTGGAAACGTTGTCATGTTTTAAAAGTCCAAGTAAGTTTCCCCCCCCCCCCCCCCGCGCAGCTTCCCGGAAAATGATGGGAAAAATTTTCCTCCCGTATTTTCTTTGGAAAAGTGCGCCTTAATCTTTCCCTTTAAATTTTGACCAAATTTCCTTTCCTTTGGGAGCTCACACATCCCCCAAAAAACAGCGATCCCCCCTCCATGCTTTAAAATAGGGAAAGGGTTTTTTTTCATCATAGGGTTTTGACACCTCTTTCCAAAAGTTTAAAGTTTTTTGGGTTTTGGGCCAAAAAGTTTGGTGTTGGTCCCCATCACCCAAATTACCTTTTCCGGGGGTTTTGTTGCTTTTCCTGTCTGGGTGGGGTATTGTTAGGCGAGGGAAAAAAGTTTTTTTTGGAATTTGGCAGTAAAAGGGTTTCTTTTTGGGAACCCACCCCCCAGCCCATTTTTTTTCAGGTGGGCCCCCTTTTTTGTGTTTTCAGGACTCCCCGTAATTTTTAATGATGTTAATTTTTGGGTTTTTTTTTTGCCCCGAACAATTTTCCTGGCGTTTTGGCTGAAATTTTTGGTTTGGCTAGCTGACCCTGGTTTTGGGTTTTTTCAGAGCCCCGATTTTCCCTTTTTTTAATCACAGTTGACTGAATATCAATTCATTGGATATCTTTTTGTATCCTTTCCGTTTTAACGTTCAACTCCCTTTTTCCCCTGACCCTTTGAAAATTCTTTTGTTTGCACAGACCACAATCCAGAACCGTCAGTTCTAAGAAAGATGAAAAGAGTGTCGGGACCCCAAAATCACCATTTTTATGAAACACTGTTTACAACAAAACAGGTCACGGGTGAGATGTTACCTTAGTAGCCATTCAAACCTTTGTGTCAATTTCTTTGCAGCCAAAATCAAGGGTTTGGAACTTTTGATCAGGCTTTTGGATTTTTTTGGGTTTGTCTTTATGATTAAAAAAGAAAAACACAGAGTTTGACATAAATGCTTCCCCCAACCACAAAAAAACCCGAGGGGAAAAAAAAATTTTTGTTTTTACCATTCATTTCCCCGAAAAAAGGCCAAGAAAGCAAAAATTCTGTCGGAGATTAAACTTTTGAGCAAAACTGTGCGTGAGGACTGAAAAGAGGGTTTTCATCTGAAATCAAGTTATGATAACAATCTCCTGCACTGTCAGAGTAATAGCTTTAAGTTAATATACACTATCCTCTGCTATTAAAACCACCAAGCCTGAGGAGACAGTGAGTCCAAAACTTCCTGTAAGTCAGCGAAACAGCCTGCTGAGAGAATTCCTTTTAGTTGAACAAGCCTAATAATAAATGTATCGGGGGTGGAAACCCTAAATTTTTATTTTAAACCTTTCGGGACGTTTTCTGGGGGCCCCCTACTTTTCTTTTTAAATTTTAAAAAAAATCGGTACGTTTTTTTTTCCATATGGGGAAATTCCCCAAAAAGCAGAGAGGGCAAAAATAGAAGACTGGAGAGAGACAGCACAATTCCAATCATAACATGGCTGCCATGCCACTACTTCTATTAAACGCTGCCAGTTCAAAAGCCTACCATTTTGCCATTTTACAGATAAAATAAGAAAAAATTACATGGAACTGGTATTGTTCTCTCTGTCAAGTGTGATCTATTAAAATATATTAGAAAAGTTCCCCCAAAGCCCCAAAGTTTTTATTTTTTCAAGGAAACCTAGAAAAAGACCCCCAAAATTTTTACGCAAATTTTTCGGGCAACAAACCCCTTTTATTCGGGTAAATTCGTTTGGGGGCCCTGGTTTGGGGGGTTTAAGGGGGGGAACGCTATTTGGCTTTTTTAAACGATTTTGGTGGGGGCCCTGTTTTCCCTTGCGAAGCCCCCAAATACCAGAAAAAGGGGAAATCCTCACATTTTGGAATCAACATCCCCATACCAATAGGGCTGTATTGTGCATTTTGGGCGCACAGAGTTCCCGTATTTTTTTTCATCGGGGGCCCTGAAAAAGGTGAAAAAAAATGCAGTACCCCCCCATTGTTTTTTGGGCTTCAATTTTTTTAAACGTTCGCCATGCGGGAAAAAATGGATGATAAGTTACCTGTGTCAGTAAAGTTACAATTATAAAATTTTTTAAAGTTTGTTTACTACTTTTTCACAATAGAAATTTGGTTTTTAAAAAAATACGTTTTTTATCGTCTGCCCGAAGCCATAACTTTTTTATTTTTTTTGATATGGAGCCCATAAAGGGGTTTTTTTTTTAGGTGAGTTAAAGGTTTATTGGGACCATTAGGGGGTTTATTAACCTTTTATCGCTTTTTTTCAAGGTTTTTGGAGGGGTTTTTAACAAAAAACAGCAATCCGTAGTTTTTTTTATTTTTTTTTATGGCACCATGCGGTATAAATACTTTTGGGGTTTTC
>JAODAL010052484.1:0-25943 GCA_025379985.1 Phyllomedusa bahiana
ACCAGCAAAACAACGCTTAATTAACCCCTGGATGTAAATTGCGCAATAGAATTGAGCAGCAAAAAATGAAGTGGTATTTGTATTGTAAAAACGCTGTTTCTTTAAATGAATACAACAGGAACTGGCTTAGATCCCACTTGGATATTGAATGTAAATGCAGCTGCAGTGGACGCACTCTGGATTTCAGATCCAATACCCCAAAAAATTAGAAATAGAACATTAAGAGAACAGTCTCTGAGACAAGCTGAGACACCCCACAGAAATCGCTATATAAAAATCATTTCTTCAGCAAGAGCTATTAGCCGCGGCAGCACCTTCCCTGATGAGCACACTGAGAGGAGTGTGAGCTCCCGGCGTCGCGCCCGGACTTATATAGTGCGGTGACGTCACAGAATCCCGCCGGTCTCTGATTGGCTTCACCTCTGCACATGTCATGCAGGCTATGCCCTTCTTCCTCCCAGAGTGCTTTGCCCCATGTAGCGCCATGTGCTCGCAGCCATTTTATCAATCAAAAGCACACTTCATTCACCCGAAGTACCCCAAAGTTCGACTTCGTTCCGAACCGAAGTTTTCCTGAAATTCTAAACGAATTCCACTTCGTTAGAATCAATTCGCCCATCTCTAAGTATTAACTTCTCAAGGTCTTTCACTGGAAGAGGTACTCGACTCTCTCTTTCTGCGAACTGTCTGCTCTCTATTGTTCTCTTTAGACCAGTGTGGAACTGAGGTGCCTCAGGCCCATCAGAAGAGTTGATTTTAGGGGCCAACACCAAAGCTACTATACTGTGTCTCCCTGCAAGCTGAGACTGGCCCATCAGGGAGTCAATGATACCCCCGGTGAGCCCCAAGCTCCAGCGGCAGCGGGTAAAAGCAGCATGTCGGTGTGCATGTCAGAACCCACTCCATCTTCTCAACTATATGCGCATGTCACTACTGTGGCCTATGATTGGCTGAACCTGCCCCGTAAACAATGAACTTTCACAGCTACAGCCAAGAACATCAGGATGGCTGCTGGGACCGAACAGGAGCGTCTGGGAAGTAATTATGATTCTCTTCTTTTATTTATTTTTTTATCATTCCACAATGGATAAACAAGTTTCTTTAACTCCTGAAAACAACCCTTTAAGCTTTGTTTCTCCCACTGATGCAGACTTTGGAACCCAAAAGGAAAATGTAATTCTCGATCCCAAAATTGGCATTAGACAGGATCTAGACATTTTATACAGCACATAAGTATTAATATTATTTACCCTCTTATCTAATATTATTTACCCTCTTATCTTGGGTGCCAGCATACCAAAGGAGCTGCGGGGAGTATCATTCTTTTACCTGACAGCATCTAAGCTAAGTATCAGTCTCCCTATTTAATACTAATAGGAGATATATGTGTTGAAGACAGGTTGTATATGCGTTGTATATAGCGTACTCTTATTCCACAGCGAGAAGAGTTTTTTGAATCCCCTGATGAACCCTAAAATTGTACGGGGGGAAACGCGTGGGGATAGCTGGGAGGGTAAGGTGTTTATACATGTATATAGTGATATTGCTGTCATAAAAGCGGAGCGCCCCTTTATCGGGGCGAATACTCCACTGACGGATAGTACACAGTGTGCTGTATCATCTAGGTATGTAGTGGTAATTTATAGGGGTTTAGATTGAAATAATTTTAGATAGTTTAGTAAAAGTTATGTTTTAACAGGGATTATAATTTGCAGTGATATATACTGAGTAGTTACATAGTAACATAGTACGTAGTTTGTAAGGCTGAAAAAAGACAAGACGTCCACCCAGTTCAGCCTATTTTGCTAAAGTATTGCTAAAGTGTTGATCCAGATGAAAGGAAAAAACCCCAATGAGGTAGAAGCCAATTGTCCTCATTTTAGGTAAAAAATTCCTTCCCGACTCCAATCTGGCAATCAGAAAATTCCTGGATCAATGACCCCTCTCCAGAATCCTAGACACTATAACTTGATATTATTACACTACAGAAATGCATCCAAACCCATTTTGAAGTCTGTTATTGAATTCACCATGACAAGTTCCTCGGCAGAGAGTTCCACAGTCTCATGCTCAAACAGTAAAGAATCCCTTCTATTTTATGTATAAACTTTCGTTCCTCAAGATGTAGAGGATGCCCCCTTGTTCTAGATACAGTCCTGGGTATAAATAAATCTTGAGAGAGATCTCTATTTTGGGACCTTTGATGTTTTTAAACATATTTA
Organism: Phyllomedusa bahiana; assembly: GCA_025379985.1. NCBI lineage: Eukaryota > Metazoa > Chordata > Amphibia > Anura > Hylidae > Phyllomedusa > Phyllomedusa bahiana. The sequence goes on from JAODAL010052484.1 coordinate 2,223, forward strand.
TTATGTCCCCCCGAAGCCGTCTTTTCTCAAAACAAAATAACCCCAATCTTGCTAATCTTTCTGGGTATTGCATTCCACCCAGTCCTTTTATTATTTTTGTTGCCCGCCTTTGAACCTGTTCAAGCTCTACAATGTCTTTCCTGTGCACTGGTGCCCAAAACTGTACACAATATTCCTATGTGGTCTAAATTTGTGACTTATAAATGGGAGAATAATGTTCTCATCATGTGCATCTTGCCCCGTTTAATACACCCCATGATCCTGTTTGCCTTGGCAGCTGCTGCCTGACACTGGCTGCTACAATTAAGTTTACTGTCCACCAGGATTCCAAGTCCTTCTCCCTGCCCCTTTTACCCAGTTTTTTCCATTTAACCCTGTAATCATGTAATGGATTTTTCCTCCCCTTGTGCATAACCTTGCATTTATCTGTGTTAAACCTCATCTGCCACTTCTCTGCCCAGGCCTAGATCCTTTTGTAATAACACATTATCATCTATTGTGTTGATTACTTTACAGAGCTTAGTATCATCTGCAAAGATCGATATTCTACTGTGCAATCCATGTGTAAGATCGTTAATGAAAATGTTAAACTGGATAGGGCCCAATACTGAGCCCTGTGGTACCCCACTTGTAACAGGGATCCAAGATGAGTATGCACCATTAATTATCACCCTTTATTTTCTATTTCTTAGCCAGTTGCTTACCCGCTTGCACACATTTTCCACCAATCCAAGCATTCTCATTTTACTTACCAACCTTTTATATGGCACCGTATCAAATGCTTTATAAAAATCTAGATATATTACATCCAGTGCCTCACCCCGATCCAGTCTAGAACTAACTTCCTCATAGAAGCTGATGAGAGTAGTTTGACAGGATCGATCCTTCATAAACCCATGCTGGTTATCTAAGCCTTTCTTGAATCCTTCAACTGTTTCTGCTGTTAAGCTCCTGGGGTGGCTATTTCAGGTTCATAGTTATGGTATCGGAAGCTTTTCGCCTCTGGATATTAAATCCTTTTTTCTCTAGACAAAGGGGGTGTTCTCTTGTCTTCTGTATCACCATACTTTTTGTATGGGTCATTTATATAAAATATATAAAGGAAATTAAAAATTAATAAATTAATCATGCCTCCCCAGAGCCGTCTTTTCTCAAGGCTAAATAAGGTTAATTCTTTTAACCTTTCCTCATAATGAAGAGGTTCTATTCCACTTATTAGTTTGGTTGCTTCTCTTTGCACTTTCTCGAGCTCCATTACATCCTTTTTATAAGCTGGAGCCCAGAACTGAACAGCATATTTTAAATGAGGCTTTACATCCCTGTCCCATGAGTCCATGGCTTTGTTAGTACACTCAAATATCCTGCTGGCCTTAGCAGCAGCTAATTGACATTGCATGCTGTTATGTGATCTATGATCTTCAAGTACATCCAAATACTTCTCAACAAGCAGTTCCCCCAGTTTTTTTTTTTACCCCATAGGACATATGACACCTGCAGATTATTAGTACTCCCCTTCCCTATGTCATAAATCAATAAATTGAATAGAAGCGGGGCTCAGTACTAAGCCGTGGGGTACACCACTGTACAATTTGATAGGCAGTTTTAAACCAAAAACCACAGGTATTTCTAACCCTATAGCCTTTAATTTACGTAATAGGTGCTTATGAGGGACAGTGTTAAACGCCTTTGCAAAGTCTAAAACCATTATATGCACAGCCGCACTGCTATCCAGACTTCTACTCACTTCTTTGTAAAAACAAATCAGGTTGGTCTGACAACTTCTGTCTTTAGTAAAACCATAATCAAATCACTTTCTTTAAATAGTCACTTAAGAGTTTTCCCACAATAGATGTTAAATTTACTGGTCTATAATTTCCTGGGCAAGACTTAGCGCCTTTTTTGAAGATGCTGTCATAGCTTAATAAAGCTTTTCAGATGTTGATCGGGTTTTCAAATTAAGAATCAATTGAAGGTAAAAATATCCAGGATTTATTCAATGCAAGCATTGGAGACACACACAGCATATAACATTGCATATACAGAATGTCTGCAAATCCCACTGAAATTCATGGTTTTATAGCCCCCCTCTTCTGCAAGAATACATTAAGCCAATCAATTTAAAACATAGCTAGTCCCTTATACGCTGGTTTAAAGTTTCATTTCCATATGGAGCCACCTCCTTACTTTCTCAAACAAAGAAACTTTATTCCTTTAAATAGTGTTTCTTTGGCGAGGACAAAGAAAACTTTGATGAAAAGTAAATAAAGAGTATATATAAAATCATATAAATATTAAATTATAAATATTACCCTCACAATTTTCCTCCTTTGAGCAGTTATGTGTGATCAGATCCAATGTCTTACAGAGTACCTATCACGTTCAGACAAACCTCATGAAGTACAGAAGACTAAAATACAAATAATTTCTCAAAAATGCTACATTAGGAAAACCAAAGCATTTAACCTGTATTTCAGTTTTTAAAAAAAGCGCTGGCCTTTTAAGACAGCTCTGAAGTCGGGCCAAGTCGGCACATGATAGCTTGATGGATGACTGTGATGACAGTTTTAAGTGCCTGAGCTGGGAGAGTCCACAGTGCAGGGAGGAGCCTGTAAATCTTCATCATGTGCACACTAGCAGCAGTGTAATACAGATGCCTGTGTGCTATGGAGGAGAAGGCTGAAGCAACAGGTAAACCCTGTTACACTGTTTACTTAGGTTCTGTCTACACTGCACAGAAAAACGTCAGGTTTTTTTAGCGTTTTTCGTTTTCTAAAAACGCTGGAAAAACAACTGAAAGCAGCTCCCATAGACTTCTATTGTAAAATCGTCCTGCTGTCTACACTGAGCTTTCTTTTTTCTTCTTCTTTTTTTTACTGGTCGTCTTTTGCAACATGTTCAAAAAAACGTCAGAGCAGGGCAGAAAATTTACTACAAGAGTCTATGGAAAGCGGCGGACTTCTTTTGGCGCGCTTTTTGGCGTGTTTTCACGGCGTTTTTTGCCGCAATTTTTCAATGAAAACCCACCCAGGAGACCCAAGTCCCACCTATAGTGGGTGTTAATAAAGGTTATACGTTATCCGATCTTCATACAAGTTTCTGATGTGTCCTTGTTTGTACCATTCGTAATAAAATGATCATGCTTTGGTCGCTAATGATTTTTGCACAATTCATATTTTTTTTTTGCTAAAAATATTTTTTTTTTTACGGATTTTGGCGCTAACATTTTTTTTTTACGGATTTTGCCGTGGTTAAAGTTATCTCTCTTTTGTTGCTAAAAATACGTTTTTTTACAGATTTTGGTGCTATTGAAGTTCTCGCTTTTTTTGCTAAAAATGTTTTTTACGTTTTTTGGTGCTAAAATACTTTTTTTACGGATTGCAGCACTAAAATACGGGTTTTTTTTACGGATTTTGGCACTATTAAAGTTATCTTGCTTTTGTCACTAAAAATCCTTTTTTCTTACAGATTTTGGAGATAAACTTATTAGTACCAAAATCCGTAAAAACTCACAAAAACCCCCAAAAAATTATTTTTAGTAACCAAAGTGAGACAACTTCAATAGCACCAAAATCTGTAAAAAAAAAGTATTTTTAGTGACAAAAGCGAGACAACTATTAGCGGCAAAATCCGTAAAAACACGTATTGTAGCACCAAAATCCGTATAAAAAAGGTATTTTAGTGCCAAAATCCGTAATAAAACCCGTATTTTTAGAGAGAAAAGCGTGATAATTTTAATAGCACCAAAATCCGTAAAAAAAGGATTTTAGTGCCAAAATCTGTAAAAAAAAACTTATTTATAGCAACAAAAGTGAGATACCTCTATTAGCGCCAAAATCTGTAAAATCACTACAAGATTACATATAAATGCAATAATGTGCTTTCCATCCCCTTTTGTAGGGAGGAGTTACATACAATGGCTTAATTTATGCATACATTGAAATCCAGGAGACAAGCAAGAAACGCGGGTAAAAAACACGCCGAAAAATGCAAATCGCAGCAATAAACGGCCATTTTTTCAGCTGCTTTTGACAGGCAGGGGACAGAAAACTCAGTTTTGAATATTTGGCTTTCAGGTAATTTTTTGTCCACTGCAGTGTAGACATAGCCTTAGGCAATGTTCACACGGCTTATTGCCGACGTAATTGCGGGGCCGGATATTGCCCCGCAATTACGCCGGCTGCCGTGCAGCAGGGGCGGGGGGCCAGCAGCTCACCGGCCCCATAGACACTCATTATTCACGGCGCGTACACGCCGTGAATAATGTGCATGTCACTTTTTCCCCCCTCGGCATTTTCGCCGAGCGGGGAGGAGAGACGGAATCCATAGTTCTCTATGAGAACTGTGGATTACTGTAATGACTGGGACGGATTTCAGCCGTACTGCAGCGCAAATACGGCGTGCAGTACGGCTGGAATCAGTCACAGAATAAGCCGTGTGAACGGCCCCTTAGTGTGCTGTGCCTGCTGTACTGTATGTAGTGAGAGACTCAGCTCCCCCGGCACTGTTGGTAACTTCCAACAGACTGATAAGATTCTCCGGAATTACAAAGTGAAAGTAAAACCTGTTCCAATGTAAAACTGAGGTAAATCCTCTGAATTGTTAACAACATGTATTTGAGAAAAGTCTTATAATTTCATCTACTATCAATTCTAGCTGTTTGTGTGGAGGTGATAGGTGCTCTTTAAGGTTTTTTCTGAGTACATTCTCATGCTGCTAACCTGCACTGCCAGACTTCCTAGTTACATGCTTCTTTTTTCCCTGTCTCCACCATGCTGGATTTCTCAGAAAAAAAGAATCGTCTACAAATATTAAGCTCATCTAACATATTGAGGTTGTCTATACCCTGAATAGAAGATATTATATTCCCCTAAGTCATCATGAGATACAACTATTTGCTTCTTTGGTTTTCTGCAACATCTACCTATGACAAGCATTAAACATTTGATACATACATACATTATTAATATTAGCAATACACCTTGCATAATCATCTGTAATATCCCTGTCAGCCATCAACCTATCCCTCTAAACCAATTTGCTAGATTTTAAAAATGACAACATATCACCCTATCATGAGTCCTTCTTCACTTGTTTTTGCTTTCTCAACCATTCATCACTCAGTTCTGCAAAAAAATATTTTTTTAAATCTGCCCTTATTCGCAAATTTCCTGCTGGATCAGTATGAAAATCAAGTAACTTATACCCATGAAAACTAAATGAAATTTCCCATCTTCCTTGGCTTGCTATCTGCTGCCCTTTATACATTATATGCCTGGGAATCTTGTTTATATCTACATCCTTATGGGGGACTAAGAAGGTAAATGGTGACGACTAGGGATGAGCGATTATAATCGACAAAGTTGAAATCGGCACGACTTTTAGACTGATCGGAAATTTCCGATCACGCGATATTTTAGGTGACAATCTTACAGATAATCTATTACTATCGCGCCATTTTTGGCGCTTCCTGTCATTTTGGCGGCCAGCAAATCAGCTTAGAGCATAGAGCAGGGTGAGCTGAGTGTGCGACGTCATGACTGTGATGTGTATGGTTGTCATTGGAAAAATCACATGACCTCGTTTTGCATAGACCAGCATTTCCTGTTCAGCATCAGTCTTTCAGTGTCTAACATTAGAGCAAGAAGTCTGCTGCGTGTTTCTCAATACAGCTCAGCTCAGAGACACAGTTCTTATGTTTCTTCATACAGACAACTATGCTTTTGGCTGTGAACATTAGAATATAGGGAGATTAGAGAATTTCAGTTCTAATTTAGTTAGACAGAGACTTAAAAAGAAGCATCTAGCGGACGGACGGACAGACAGACAGACTTTTGAAAGGAGGGTGCATATTGTGCAGCCCAGACTCTGCTTTGAACCTGCATTGAAATGGCATTTTTTTTACCACTTTTTGGCCAGCACACCTCGCACCTGAGGTGAAATTGTACCTTTTATTTTGTGCGTCCCAGTTTTTTTCAAATAGCCACGTTGTACGCCAATTTTTATACAGAAATTTTCTAGTAACTTTTCTCATTTGTCATTGCTGCAAAAAACGCAATTTCTCATCCGTGTAAATTTTAAAAAGTTGTATTGCACGTGGTGCGGCCCAGTTGTTTTTCAAAGAGCCACCTTGTACTTAAATTTGGATAAAGAAATTTTGTAGTAACTGTTGGTGTATTTCATTGGTGCAAAAACCACCTTTTGTTATCCGTATAACTTTTAAATAGGGGCAGGAGGGCGGACGGAAGGACGGACAGACAGACAGGCTTTGGAAAGGAGGGTGCATATTGTGCAGCCCAGACTCTGCTTTGAACCTGCGTTGAGATGGCATTTTTTTACCACTTTTTGGCCAGCCTACCTCGTACATGAGGTGAAATTTTACCTTTTATTTTGTGCGGCCCAGTTTTTTTTCAAATAGCCACATTGTACGCCAATTTTGATGCCGAAATTTTCTAGTAACTGTTCTCGTGTGTCATTGCTGCAAAAAACGCAATTTCTCATCCGTGTAACTTTTAAACAGCTGTATTGCACGTGGTGCGGCCCAGTTTTTGCAAAGAGCCACCTTGTACTTAAATTTGGAGACGGAAATTTTCTAGTAACTGTTGGTGTATTTCATTGGTTCAAAAACCACCTTTTGTTGTCCGTATAACTTTTAAATAGCTGTATTGCACGTGGTGCGGCCCAGTTTTTTTGCAAAGAGCCACCTTGTACTTAAATTTGGATACAGAAATTTTGTAGTAATTTGGTGTATTTCATTGGTGCAAAAACCACCTTTTGTTATCCGTATAGCTTTCAAATAGCTGTATTGCACGTGGTGCGGCCCAGTTTTGTTCAAAGAGCCACCTTGTACTTAAATTTGGATACAGAAATTTTGTAGTAACTGTTGGTGTATTTCATTGGTGCAAAAACCACTGTCACTGGTGGTCCCGCAGCCGTGGGTCGGGCTGCGGGCACACCCGTGTCCCGTCTGTGCCCCATGCTCCGGGAGTGCGTGTCGCCGCAGTCCGCAAGTCGGGCGCACCCGCTTCCCCGGTAGCCAGGATTTACCTGGCCACGCTCCTGTCCCCGTGCGGCTCCCTGCCGGCTGCTGTGTGCGTGAGCGTCCCCTAGTGCGCGCATGCGGCAGTTCTTTGAGATTTAAAGGGCCAGCGCGCCGGTAATTGGTTTATTGTCAGCCGCTGGTCCTATATAAGGTTACTGCCCCGGCACTTCCGCGCCGGATCTATTGTGCCCATTGCCAATAGAGAAAGCGTTGGAAGTGCATTCTATTGTCTTTGGTGTTCTGACCCTTGTGATACGTTTATTGACCACGAACCTTTGCCACCTGCCCTGATCTTCTCGCCTGTCCACAACTACGCCTACGTCTGACGATTCTGTACCACGCTCACCATTGGCTGCCACCGCAAGCAAGTCACGTCAGTGGAAGCGACCTGCTAGACTCCCGCCTCAGCATGTCCATCCGGATTTGCGGCGGGCTCTGGTGAAAACCGGGACCTACGTAGACTCCGCTCCCTGGCGTGGCTTATACCATCACTTGCGGTGGTCCAGCTGATCCACTACGGCTGTCCGTAACAACCACCTTTTGTTATCCATATAACGTTTAAATAGCTGTATTGCACGTGGTACGGCCCCAGTTTTTTTCAAATAGCCACGTTGTACGGCAATTTTGATAGAAAAATTTTCTAGTAACTGTTCTCGTTTGTCATTGCTGCAAAAAACGCAATTTCTCATCGGTGTAACTTTTGAATTTTTTTTATTGCGCTCGCTGAATCTCGGGTTGGCGCAGATAGCGCACTTGTATGATAGTTTGTTGAAAACTTATCAATTCCTAGTCCTACGGGGCAATTGTAAATCCCTGGGACTGAAGGAAGAACACTTTTGAGTTTTGTCTTACGGTTCTCCACCAGATCGCATCTCACAGGTATTTGATAGAAACAATTCTGTTTCTAATCCTAGTTGGCTGTTGGAAATAAGAGGGATTTAAGAATAGCTTTGATTTGCCGTCTTTCAATAAGAGATTGTCAAAAACTCTTCCATACCTTTTTAAATTTTTATCTTTCTGAACATGGAGCGAAATGCAGGTGGTAAGCGAGCAAAGAGGGGTGTAGGACATGGAGGTAGGGGTACGAGAAAAGGGTGTTTCCCTTCCAGTGCTGGCGACAACTCGCAAGCCAGCGGATCTTCGGTTGCAGGACCATCGGGCCTGTCATCGCTGGGTCGGTGCCCTGTGAATTTCAGTAACGCAGCGTTGCAAATCTGTTCTTCCGTGGTTAATGCAACTTGCATTCAGCAGTCTTACCTCCTCGTCCTCACAGTCACGGCCACAAATGTCGTCATCGTCAGCATCCGTCCAACATGAAACGAAGGCAGCCCAAATGTCAACTCGTGTACCCACCACTGTGGATAATCCATTTGCTTAAGACCTCTTTGATGACAAAATGCGGTTGGGGTCAGAAGGCATCTCAAAAGATCAAGAAGCCAAAGAAGATGATTTTGTCTGCTCTGACGCCCAATCGCTGATGCCATCAGAGGAGGAGAAGGAAGCCGGTCAATCACAAAAATCCCGGGCGGTCGGCAACGCCTTGCAGTGCCTGTTGCTCGTAGCCCGCAGCTCCTGGATGTAGAATGTCAGGACGAGGAAGTCACCTTTGTTGATGATGATGATGACGACATTGCGGATCCAACGTGGTCTTTTCAGCAGAATTTGCTTGCGAGCCCCTTCATCACGGGACGAGGAGGAAGACAATGGGGTATGTCAGTACGGGCCCCGCCTCAAAAAGGGAGAGGGCGGTCGCACAAGTCTGCTGAGATTATTCCGCCAACCACGATCAGCGGAAACACCGCTCCTCGCATATCGCTGTCGAAAAGGTCCAGGACCTCTCAAGCCTGGGCCTTTTTCGAGCAAGCCTCTTTGTCACCGAGTGATGTCATATGCCGCCTTTGCTGTAAAGTAGAGGGAAGAATCTTAGGTGTTTAACCACCACCAACATGTCTAGTCACATGCAGCAAATGCATGAGTTGAAATGGAGGGAACACTTGGCCAATAAAGGCCACACCAATCCCGGTTTCCCCAACCACTGTCACAACCCTCTATCTCCGCCTCCTCCTCCTCCGCCACAACCAAGTGTTTCTCAGCTGCCCATGCTCTCAGAGTCATGAGAAAAGGTTTCAGCCTCCGTTTTCAGCCTCCACCGTCGCCCGAGTACCACCACACCACCAGAGACCCATCCCACCCCTTCTTTTTCCCAAACCAGTTTGCCCTGCATGCCAAAACAGCGGCCAGTCTAGCAGCCAGCCTTCTGTCTACCAGGTTTGGGAGCAGAAGAAACACTTTAACCCAAACCATCCCAAAGCCAATAGCCTGAATGTCGGCATTGCCAGGCTTTTGTCCCTGGAAATGTTGCCTTTCCATCTGGTGGACACAGATGGGTTCCGCCACGTAAATGGCCCTTGCCTTCCCCCAATTTACCCAGATTGCCGAGCAGGCATTTCTTTGCCAGAAAAGCCGCCCCTTCCTGGCCAGCCACGTGTCATCTAAAATTTCAAGCGCGTTGTCTGCATCTGTGTCCAGCAAAGTCCATCTGACCACCGATACATGGACTAGTAAGCATGGCCCAGGGCGCTATATCTCAGTGACAGCTCACTGGGTGAGCTGGGTGGATGTCTCTGGTGGCAACGGTGACTCTCAGGCTCGGCGAACGCTCTTCAAAACCGCAGGGATGGTGCAGGGTTCTTTCCCCCAAGGTCCACTGGTAGCATCATGTGCCCAGAGAAACCAGGCCGTGTTTAAATTAATCTGTCTTGGAGACCGTCCACACACAGGTCAGGAGCTGTGGACGGCTCTTCGCAACGAGACCGAGCGCTGGCTGAGTGACAAGAACCTCGTGCCAGGAAAGGTGTTATGCGATAACGGTCGAAATCTTCTGGCCGCCCTTAAGATCGGCAGGCTGCAGCACATCCCTTGCCTGGCACACGTCATGAACCTCGTCGTCCAGAAATTTCTAAAGCACTACCCAGGTCTGGACTGCCTACTGAGGAAGGCTCGAGGTCTGAGCTAACACTTCCGCCGTTCGCACCCTGCTTCGTCCAGCCTGACTGCGTTGCAGCGTCAGCTCGGCCTCCCCATCAACCGTCTCATTGTTGACGTGGCAACATGCTGGAATTCCACCCTCCACATGCACCAGCGATTGTGGCAGCAGCGCAATGCCATTACGCAGTATGAAGTGACACATGGCCTGACAAGGCACGGTGCGGACCTCGGGGTGTTGAGCCACCGAGAGGGAGGTATGAAAGAGCTCTGCACCATCCTTGCCAGTTTTGAAGAAGCCACCAAAATGGTCAGTGTGGACAATGCCCTTGTCAGCATGACCATTGTAGTGATCTTAGTTCTGGAACGATCATTGGAGACTCTGAAACAGCAGGTCCCACCAGCGACGGAGGAGGAGACGGACAAAAGATGCGACACAGGCCTTTCTCTCCGTCGAATCCATAAGGCCCGTCAGTTTCACAACTTTATCGGTCTTCATTAGGCAGTAGTTCGGGGTCCAAGGCTGGTGCAAGGCAGCGACTTAGCTCTCAGGGTACAGCATCTGAGGCAAGTCAGGGCTGTGTTGAAGCTGAGGCGGAGGAAGTGGAGGAGGATGATGATGAGGTATTCCTGGACACCGACGTTACTGATGTCCCTGCTTTGGAAAGAGGTTGGCATTGATTTGAGGCGGAGGAGGAAGAAGAGGTGGCCACCCTCCTCGATCCCCGGTACAAAGCAAAACTCAGCACTTTCCTTCCACCCACCCACCCAAATAGAGAGTAAAATGCAGGATTCGGAGACCGTGCTGATTGATCAACTAGAGACATCTGTTGCGTCTGCTTCACGTTCTTCAAATGTCACGGTGGAACAACGTCAGCAAAAGTGACAGCATAGAGTGCCAATAGCCGCAGCAGCAGGCATTGTAGCAGAAGCCTAATGGTGACCTGTGGCAATCCTTATTTTATCACCTCAAACCAACGCATGTAATGCCCCGGCACACATAAAACACACAGAGACCGGCTTAAGATCATGGTGCACGACTATCTGCGTCTCAACACCAATGTTTTTGGATATGTTCCGGACCCAATCGACTTCTGGGTATCCAAAATTGATGAATGGCCTGAGATCGCTCGCCACACCATAGAGGTGTTGTGCTGCCCAGCAGCCAGCGTCATATCTGAGCGGACCTTCAGCACAGCTGGAGGAATCATTACAGACAAACGCATCCGGCTTTCCACAGATAATGTTGATTGTTTGACTTTCATCAAGACTAATCAGGCAATCAGGAATTTTTTTTTTTTTTAAATGATCATTTCTTACTGCAATTTTTATTCTCAGTTCCCAAAAGGTCATTTTGCTGGGGTTTTGCGGTGAGTAGATTTTAAAATACACCATTTGTACAAGGTTTCATGAAAAAAACGTATTCCATTTACTCCATCTTTAAAAGTTTTCGCACTGTCAGTGATTTTGGGGTCATGGTGCTGTGAGATACAGCTATAATTAAGGTCCTGTGGAACAGAATTGTGGCTTCTAAGTGGCATTTCTCCCTCACAATTGTTAACAGTGGCTGAGAAATCATTTTTATAATTTTTTTTGGTCATGCTGCTGTGAAATGCAGCTATACTACAGGTCCTATTATAAAAAAAAAGTGGTTTCTAACAGACATTTGTTCTTCACAATTGTCAAAAGTGGCCAAAGGGTCATGTTAAGAACTTTCGGGGGCATGTTGCTGTGAAATACAACTATCCTACCGGTCCTATTATAACCAATTTGGGGACTAACAGACATTTGTTCTTCACAATCGTCAACAGTGGCTCAAGGGTGATGTTTTGAATTTTATGGGGCATGGTGCTGTCAAAAACAGGAATAGGTAGGAATAGGTAGGACACTGTTAATGGATACATATTGCAAAATGACTTGTTTTTGCAAGATCTTTAACATAGCTAGCAATCCCTCTAGTGAGACAACCCATTTACAATTTTCTAGAATTAAACTACTAAAAAAATTGCATTTTACAAAATAGCCCGATTTCAAATGTTCCTCTGAATTGTACAAGAGGTACAGGAAGACTTGAACAGATGTAGGTTATTCCGAGGACATGGGGTATGGAGCACATTCACCACCCAAGAACAGAGACAATTTCCAACACGTTTTAGTAAAAACGAGAAAAAGAATGCCAAGAAAAAGGGCACCTGGGTGAAACAGGAGCGTCAACCACCGCATTTCCAAGTGAAGCTCAATTGGTCCGCACTCATACGGAGGGGCAAGCGCTCTCGTAGAGGCAGAAATTTCTCAAGTGCTATCCAGGTCTTGACTGTGTACTGAGGAAGGCTGGAGGTTTTAGCTCCCATTTCCGCTTCTGCACTCTGCTTCAGCACGACTGTTTTCGTTGCTGCGTCATAAGGGAATTTTTGCCGTGTTAATAGATGACGAACACCAGCCCTGGCTCTCACCGCACCCACTGTAACTCCGGCCCTGCTAGCTGAACCTGCGTGTTAATAGATGACGGACGCCAGCCCTTCTTCTCACCACATCCACTGTAAGTCCGGCCCTTCCATCTGAACCTGCTTGATCCACGTTTACAGCCTCACCTGCCTTGATCAGTAATTTCCTTAAACCCACTTAACAGTAGAATGCAGGATTTTCAGACAGGCCTCGTTGACCTACTGGAGACATCTGTTTCGTTTGCTTCACATTCAAATGTCACGGTGGAACAATGTCACCAGTAGAATGGCAAGTAGCTCTAGCAGCAGCAGTATTGGAAAACGAGTTGTTTTTAATATAGTTTATTTCTTATTGCGAAATTTTCTGCTGATGGTCCATAAGGGCACCTGTGTGGGTTTTTGGGTCATGCTGCGTTACAGGATATGGATAGTCAATGTCCATTTCACTAAAATACTGCTTCAAAGACTACTTTCTTCCGGCAATTTTAAATCTGTGGGTCATGCAGGTTTGAGGGGCATGATGTGTACCAGGACAGGCATAGTCAATGTCCAGATCGACTAAAATGGTGGTTCAAAGACTCCTTTTTCCGGCACTTTTTTAATCTGGGGGTCCTGCAGGTTTGGGGCTCATGCTGTGGCCCAGGACAGGTATAATCAATGTCCAGTTCAACTAAAATGTTGGTTCAAAGACTCCTTTTTCTGCCTCGTTTTAATCTGTGGGTCATACAAGTTTGGGACTCATGCTGTGGCCCAGGACAGGTATAATCAATGTCCAGTTCAACTAAAATGGTGGTTCAAAGACTCCTTTTTCTGGCACTTGTTAATCTGTGGGTCAGACAGGTTTAATGGTCATACTGCGGACCAGGACAGGTAAAGTCAATGTCCAGTTCAACTAAAATGGTGGTTAAAAAGACTCCTTTTTTCAGCACTTTTTAATCTGTGGGTCAGACAGGTTTAAGGGTCATGCTGCGGGCTAGGACAGGCATAGTTAATGTCCAGTTCAACTAAAATGGTGGCTGAAAGACTCCTTTTTCCGGCACTTTTTAATCTGTAGGTCAGACAGGTTTAAGGGTCATGCTGCATTTCAGGACAGGGATAGTGAATGTCCAGTTTAAGTAAAATGATGGTTCAAATAATACTGCCTTCTGGCACTTTTTAATTTGTGGGTCATGCAGGTTTAAGGGTCATGCTGTAGTACAAGGCAGGAATAGTGAATAGTCTGTCAGTTTTTTTCTGTGACTCTTGTTGCCTAATTGTCTTGTCTAAGATGTAGCACATATCCAGTTTAATGTTGTGGATGTTAATTCCAGCTTCTCCACCCCTGTTTGGGTGTTAGCCCATGTTCACACGGCTTAATTGCAGGGCGTAATTACGCCCCGCAATTACGCCGTGTGGACGAGGGCGGGAGCGGGGGGCCGGCACCTCATCGGCCCATAGACTATCATTACTAACGGCACGTATACGCCGCTAGTAAATGACATGTCACTTCTCTCACCGCTCGTCGTATTGTGTGAGCAGGGAGAGGAGACGTAATCCATAGTTCTCTATGAGAACTGTGGATTACTGTAATGACTGGGCCATATTTCGTCCCGTAATTCGCACAGTACGGCACAAATTATGGGCTGAAATACATGCCCAAATCAGCCATGTGACAATGGTCTAAGAATGAAGGTATTGTTCCTCTCCCATAGACTTTAATGGTCATCGGCGGTAATCTGTTATCGACTATCGGATATCGTCATGATAGTTGCTGATATCAACTATCGAATCGATAACGATAGTTGACACAATCGCTCATCACTAGCTATAGTGCATGTTCTTTGTACTCCAAGAAGAATCCACTTATATGCAGTATATATCACATGTCTTCTAGTAGGTCTTTCAGATGTGGACCCATGTAACAGATTACTATCATGTACAAAGGAGCAATGCTAATATACACACATCTCCTTTTAATATCCCTAAATCCTCTAACTGTATACCAAAACCCACATCCGAAGTTATCACCATTATCTTAAGGGGCCTGATTTCTAAATGTCCGATTTCAAAATGCAGCACACTCTGCACTGTCTACTAAAAGGAAATATTTACTATCTTCCCATTTTAATCCATGAGTATCTACTACTAAACAAGTAGCTCCTACACCAACATAAATCCTTACATTATCACAAATGGAGGCCTTTTCTACTGACACTTTTTAATTCAGGAGCTCATATTTTTCTCAACTTTTGGGACTGATGCTCTTAAATTCCCAATCCTCCTGTACTAACACATTCACACTCTGATCCTCATCTGTATGTGTTGTGAGGTTAACTTAAAAAAACATTGAATGTGTCCATCTTGCTATGGGTAATGGTACATCAGTGATGTTCCATCATTAGTCCAGATTTGAAATTTGAAGTTGAGTAGCAAGAAATATTAGACAGTTCCTCCCAGATTGACGGAATTGCTAGATAAGGCATTGTCCTAGCACTTGCTGGGGTGTGTACCTATTCAACAGTAATCATACCATAGTTTATGATGTTGCAGAAACTTATTCAGCATCTTTCATCTTTATAATCACAGGAAGGAGTATTTCTCTTGTAGTGGCTGATGTGGACCCTGTAGTTCTTTCCCTCTAGTTTCACCGAAGTTTCAGTTGTCAGCAGAACTTGGAAGGGACTCTCGTAATGGTAGGCTCAAGGCTCCTTCTCACGTGTCTTTTAAGGACTACCTAGTCACTTAGCTCAAGGTTGTGGTCACTGGTCACTGCTCAGATCTGGAATGAAATCAAAAACTTGTTTATGTACTGCTTTAAGGTGTTTATGCAGTGTCTGTACATATCCTGTCATACTGCTATGCTGTATCTGTAAAACCTGTGGGAAATAGAGCCCTGTCTTGGGGGGAGTACCAACCAAGATCTCATAGGGAGACAGTTTAATTTTCTTTAAGGTGTACAACAGACTGAACACAAAGCTAATGGCAAACACTTTGACTATGGCTTCCCTGTTTCTTTCATTTAACTGTTCTACTTTTCAATTTCTCTGAAGATGGTAGAGAACGTGAAAGACCTGTTCTATACTTAAGGCACCTGACTCTTCTTTCATGACTTCTCCTGTGAAGTGTGTTCCTCTATCACGCTCTATTGCTTCTGGTGGCCCAAATCAACACCTTAATCAATTTTTGGGCACTTTTCTGTTGCTTTCTGTATTGGGAAGTCTTCAGGCCAACCGGGAAAGAGATCTACGCCAACAAGGACAATTTGCACTCCTTGGAATGGATACAAAGGTTGAGGCACGTGTTCCTGGGGGACCTTTCCTACTTTACCTATTCTGTTTTTTGCACATGTCATACAAGCTTTGATAGTATCTGGCTGCGGCCGTACTGAAGCCAAGAGCAACTTACTTGTTTACTAGCAAACACATAGCCATAGCGGTCTTAGATTGGTGGGTCAGTCCATAGCCTGCTCCCATCATTGGGAAAAGGACCCAGGGGAAGCAGAGCTTATTGCCCACACTCCACAGGCCACGCTCATTTAAATGAGCTCCTTGCTTCTCCCACTCCCCCTTTTTGACCTTCTGAGCTTGGGATTGAAGGGTCTTAAGGACATCAGGGGTTACAGGGTCTATGGTGGACACGGCCTGTACATTCACAAGATCCTTAACCCTAGGCTTTTTTCGCAGCCAGTTTTGCCGCTTTGCCGCTCTTATTTCCCCTTGCTTCGGGGCTGTCAGATTTTGTGTGTGCCCTGACCTTAATTATTCCAAGCTCTGTAGTTTCTGACACTTTCTGAATTTTTAATGGGTTTCTATTTGATGTTAAGAATGCCCAGGTTCTCCATATGGGACCATAATCATGGGCTATTCCAAAAGTTTGCCATGAGTCTGTGTATATATTTGCAGTCTTACCCTCGACCACTGTCCATGCCTCTGGTAGTGCCCTCAACTCGCCCTCCTGGCAAATGAGGTGGGAGTGGTTCAACTTTACTACCTTATGTTGGTGACCACCGCATATCCAATGTGATACCTGCCGTATTCCCAGTACCTGGATCCTTCAACAAAAAATACTCAAAGTCTGGATTAGTGATTGGGAAGACCTTCACATGGGTAAATCCTGTTTCTTGTGCCATTAGGACCATACAAGCATATTTTTCCTCGCCTATACCTTCTATTTCTTCCCCTTTTCTTCTAGGGTAACAGGGTTCAAGGCTCTACACCAAGTCAATAGAACATTTAGGATATCAGGACATCAGTAATGCACACTGCAGGCCTAGCTAACAGGCCATAGAGATATGTTGCAGTTGCACCTGAGAATATCATGTACATCATACAGGGACTGTATTGTTACAGGGTAATCCAGTACAACCTCTGAGGCTTTATGTATAAGTACTTGTACTACAGTGGCTACTTGTACACATAAGGGGTTCCTCTTGCCACTGTATCTAAACTAGCTGAGCAATAGCTACTTTTCCCTGCTGTGTACCATGTGACTGTGCAAGGACTGTCTTGGCAAAACCAGCTATCTCAATGCAGTACAATGAGAACAGCTTGTCATAGTCAAGGGTGCCCAGGGCAGGTGTAGAGGAAATTAACGACTTCAGAGTTTGGAATTTGTTAGTGCCTCTTCTATCAGCTCGAATGACTGTGTAGCCAAACACTTACACAGAAGCTACATAAGCAAACAAGCTGATCATATTAAAATTTTACAATATGATCAAACCCAGGAATATCCTGAGTTGTGCTAGAGTCCCAGAAGTCAGGTCCTGTATCTGTATTCGGTCTCTGGTCAGATCCCAACAACTAACAAGCAGTGTCCTAGAAGGTAACCTTGTCTGCAAAAACTGTAACTTGTCCAGTGAGGCTCAGGCCCTCGATTAGCTAAAAGAAACAAAAACAAAACAGAGATAGTGCAGCCTCTTCACATTTTCCACCGTCACTGGCCAGATTAGTCATTCATGTATATTTCTGTCCGTAAATCAGGTGATATCCACTGTTACAGCACTGGGGACAGAACTGCTTATATCTTATTGGTTAGTTTAAGAAAGTAGTAAGCATCTCAGGTTAAATGTTAAGGTATTTGTAATACATCCTATAGGAAAAATACATAAGGAAGAGAAGGCTAACTGAATCTTTCTCTACAGTAACCTGCTAGTCCTAAAAAGCTGACCACTCACAAACTGTAGCCTGTTTCTGGAAGATCTACAACTATTGGCTCTTCCCCTGGCCCGCCCCCTGAGTCTGGCTGCATGGAGTGCTCTGTTTTAAAATCATTTGTAAAAAGCTCACCAGCTGCACACACCATGTAAGACTAAATGGCTTTACATATAACAGGACAGACAAACAAAGAAGTAAAATAATAAAACAAAATCTAAATATCAATGCCATAAAAAACAAAACAATGGCAATAATAAAAATCAAAGTATCCCAGAGACTTTAGAGTCATTTACTTCAAATCATTATAAAGAAAATTACTAAAAAATCAGCTCTTCATTCCTACAAGAGAACACAGGGTTAATAGTTAAGCTGCTCTACTCCACCTAAAAGAAACATTTGGGAAAAACAATAAATTACATTTCTAGTAAAATAAAAGTGGTTAAAACATAGAAACATATCAAAATATGAAAACTTTGTTCACAATCATCCCCAAATTATTTGCTTATATTAAATGAGCTCTTTAATCTGCCGCGTGGACTTATTTTTACTTAAACCAAATTTAAGAGGATATCCTTTATAACTTATACACCAGATATAACTTATATTCTATATTACCACAAAAGCATACATGAATATAGAATATATCCTGTATACACCAAATACCATCTGCAGAACATCTATAGAATGTGATCTGTGAAGACAGAAACATGTTAGTTACACTCAGATTAGCTTTGTCTTTGTCCAAATGTCCAACACAGATAAGGGCAGTAATCAATGAGTAAGAAAAAAAAACACACAAAGAAGACTTACATCTGGAGATGCTCCCCTTCCCCCCTCCTGAAACCAGAGCTGCTGCTGCTGTGGCACTATAAGTCACAGAAATGGAGGGAAATAACCTTTTATCACCTACTACACTGAATTCTCATCTCACATGCCATCATACCTTCACCAAACCCATTATATACAAGTGACAACTAAAACCTCACACTTATATGAAGACTTTCCATCATTTTTCTACTTTCAAACATCCAACTTTCACCATTACAATTTTCCAACTGTTCCTATTTCCCTGCTGTTTCCACATAATGGCTATTAAAATCCTCCCTTTTGTGATGATGTACCGCTGCCCAATAAGTAGCACAACTCATTGCCAATATAGCTTCACCCGCTCACTAGGTCTGGCGTACAAAGCACTTTACACCCTCAGAGCTAAATAGCTATATTCTATGGTGTCGTCACACCACCCGTTAGCATCCTACCTCTGACTAGACCCAAAAGTCCAGTTCATTCTGGTACCTAACAATAAACAAAAACTTTGATTTATCCTATCTAAGTAGAAATTTCAACAATTTCATCCGTCTGGTTCAATCAGAAGTGCAGCCCAACAAGATCACTGTTCTCTACAATAGCCATTATATTTCATATAAGGAGCAGTATACACCTATATAAAAAAAAAAATCACTGTTAATATCTGTCTTAACCTACTCATTCCTGCAGACATCCACTCCTCCTCCCTCAGGAATTTTCTTTGTTCTGAAGCCAGCTTTAACCCCTTTTTGCAGCCATGTGACCTTTCACCTTTCATAAAAAGCAAAGCTAATACACACTCAGACCATTCACTCCACATAGTACCCAGCCAAAACACACACACACACACACACACACACACTATAAATATATATATATATGTATATATATATATATACATACATGTGTGTGTATATATATATATATATTTGTACATATATATATATACAAATATATATATATATATATATATATATGAATATAGAACCACGATCACATTGTTTCATCTTCTATACTTATAGTAAGCAGATATAAAATATATTGCTTACCTTTTTGATTTGATATGCAGCTACTTATTCTGCTGTTAAAGTATTGATCGCCCCTTTGGTTGTCCGGATGCCCAAATCTGGTGTCTGAGCCCCACATGGCCGCCATTTTGTCGTAGCTTAATAAAGCTTTTCAGATGTTGATCGGGTTTTCAAATTAAGAAACAATTGAAGGTAAAAATATCCAGGATTTATTCAATGCAAGCATTGGAGACACACACAGCATATACAATTGCATATACAGAATGTCTGCAAATCCCACTGCAATTTATGGTTTTATAGCCACCCCTCTTCTGCAAGAATACATTTAGCCAATCAATTTAAAACATAGCTAGTCCCTTATACGCTGGTTTAAAGTTTCATTTCCATATGGAGCCACCTCCTTACTCACTCAAACAAAGAAACTTTATTCCTTTAAATAGGTCTATACCTCCAGGCCATGTGTTTCCAATTATTGGAGGAGGGGGGGCCCCATGTCTATTAATATTCCAAAGACAACAGTGTTTCTTTGGAGAGGACAAAGAAAACTTTGATGAAAAGTAAATAAAGAGTATATATAAAATCATATAAATATTAAATTATAAATATTACCCTCACAATAGGAAACACATTTGCTTTGTGCCAGTCTCCAGGCACTATGCTAGTCACCAAGAACCTCTAAATGTCACAGGGGCACATAAATAACTGAGCTGAGTTCTTTAAGAACTCTTGGGTGTAAGCCATCTGGTGCCTTGTTCACATTAGTTTATTTAACTTGGTTTAGACCATTTCTACACTCAGCTAACTAATTATATCTGTTAATGTACAACACTTTTACGTGCTCTGCCTTCCTTTGATGCCCGCTGACCAACTCCCCATTACTGTTATATATGGGTCCTACATGCTCTGACCTCGTCTTTTTGGTGTTTATATGTTTAAATAATTTTTTGCAGTTTGTTTTGCTGTCTTTGGCCACTTGCCTTTCATTTTGTATTTTAGCTGATTTAATCACCTTTTTACAGATTTTATTGATCTCTTTGTAATTTTCAAAGGCTAATGCTTACCCCTCTGACATATTTTATAAATGACCTTTTTTACTATTTATTGCCATTTTATTAGAAGTTAGAAGCCATGTTGGATTTAATTTTAATTACCTATTCTTAGCTATCCATATAAATTTTGCAATGTAATTACTCAAAGTATATTGTAGCTCGTCCATTTGGCTTCTACATCATTATTTTTTAATAGCTGCTCACATGTATGTCCAGAAGTACAGCCCTCGATAAGAAGAAACTGGACTTTTTACAATTAAATGTTTTTCTCCTCCCGGTCTTTGCTTCTTTTTTCCAGTTTAGGATAAAAGTAATTATACTGTGGTTGCTGCTACCAAGGTTTGGAAATTACCAAAAGAAAATCACTTTTAGTTAGATCTTCCACAAACTGACCCATAAAATTATCCTCTAACAAGTTAATGAGCTTTCTTCCTTTTGCATTTGAAGCAGAACTGTGACCTGTCACCATGTAGGCTGGTAACTGCTGTGTCCTATGTTTCTGTGTACTCACTTAGTTCCTGTCTGTGTCTATACACGCTCCCTAGAGGGAACGCCTGCTGGTCTGGATTTAAAGGGACAGTGTACCAATTACCTGTCCTATGACATATGACCTTCCTGCTTTCCAGTGTCAGTTCATTAATGTTCATCTGAGCTCCTGACTACTGCTGCTGGTTACTGCTGTATCTGTTCCTGAGTTAAGCCCTGTGTTACCTGAATGTCTACTCCTGCTGTTCCTGCTGCAGGTCCAGTCTTGTATTGGCTGTGTGCGTTTCTTCCTGCTGTTATTCTGATGTTGTATCTGCCAGTAACCTGCCTGGGACTCTGCTACCCCTCTAAAGCTATAGCCACTGGAACCCGGTACCTCTGCTTATTCCCGGTCTCCTTTGTCCTGCTATTTGGCTGTCACCGAGAGTAGCCTACCATCTACACTCACGGTGGCCCAGAAGATCGACAATACCCAGCGTTCTACGGTGTCAGTCCTAACTGACCTGAAGATACGTGACATTCTTCCTGATTATAGACTCTCCTATAGCAACTGTCTTTTTCTACCTGTATTACCACCATCCCGGCTACTATTTGGGATGCTTGGAAGAGCTGTATCCACTAGAATTGCCATTTCTAAGACTGATGTCCTAACATCATCACCCATCTTGGACATTTTGCTACAAAGCTCAGAAACAGAAGTGGCCTTCTTTATTCTGGAACTCTATAAATCCCCCCAACTTTATTAATCCAGCTACATGGTTCGCTCCCTGCTGATCTATTACTCCATCCCCAACATATAACCCACTAAATACTTGCTCAGTGAGCAGCAAAGTCCTAAGAGCAATTAACCTGCCCTCTAGGTGCACAGAAAAAAGGAAAAATTGGGTTTTAAAGCGTGTCAGTAATTCTAACACAATCTTCAAGAAAAAAGAACTTTGCTACAATCTATATCCAGCCATTCAACTAACTGAACTTAGTTCAGCAGCAGTTTGTGAGAGCAGCTTAGTGTGTGTTCTTAGGAAGTGCAAAAAGTTTAAAACAATGGTGGAGCAGGGAGCCATCCATGCCCTGCCCTGTCAATTAATCTTGTAGACTACAGACTGTCTGCAAGACATCAGCGGTGTGTCCTGAAGTAGGAGGAGTGATGATAGGCTTGATGGTGGTTAGAGTTATGTCCTCATGTGGCGTCATGTTTGGGCATGGTTAGAGGAATAGTCTTGTGTGATATCATGTGCCCAACACAGCAGAATATGGTGTGGCATGAAGGGGCATGGAGCCAGGTATTCCCTTGCACCCAACAGCGCCTAGTTATTCATTTGTATGTGTGTCTTATAGTGAGATATTTACATAGATTGCAAGGCCATAAAAAGACAGCTGTCCATCCAATCAACCACCATGAAGTAAAAGCCAATTGTCCTCATTTTAGGTCAATTCCTTCCCAACTCCAATCTGGTAATTGGAATAAATCCCTGCATCAACAACCATTCAACTTAGTCACTATAGCTTGTTGTATTGTAGCACTGTAGAAATGCATCCAGGCCCTTTTTCAACTCTGCCAGAGGAACTTTTCATGGTGGATTCACAGAGAGTTCTATAGTCTCACTATAAAGAATCCCTTTCTATGTTTATGTAGAAACCCTTTTTTCCTCAGACAAAAGCTGCCCACTTTGCCTAATACTTTTCGGGTAAAACAATGTTAGGAGTATGTTGACGATTTTTACGACAAAGTGAAATCGGGAAGGTTTTTTGGTGATCGAAATTCCCGATCAGCGAAAATTAAGGTAAAAACTGTGCATCTTATTTTAAAATCGCGCCTTTTCCGCGCTTCCTGTAATTTTTTTGGCGGCCACAAATCAATTCAGAATAGAGCGGGGAGATGTGTGTTTCGACTCATGACTGGGATGTTTAAAGGTTTTTGATTTGGGTGGAAAAATCACAGACCCGTTTTACAAGAACACGTTCCTTTTCAGCCTCAGTGTCTCTCAGCGTCTCAAGGATAGACCTGCCTCGTGTCCAAAACCGCTTTAGCGAAATTTGTCTTTTTTTGCACAGAGAAACCGTGATCCTTCCCTTTTGTTAGATTAGAGATTTGAACATTTTTGTAGTTAGCTAGAGAATTTTAAAAGCAGCATCTACCGTGTAAATTCACGGGGGTGGCGGCGGGGGGGGGGGGGGCCCCCTGGCGAACACAACAACTCTACATAAATAAAACGATAAAGTTCACCAAAACTTAGTTGCATTGAGTAATACTTTATTATTAACGTTTTCAAAGAAATATTTCCTGGATATTGGGGAGCCTAACTTATATTGGGGTACACATCATTTTTAAACTGCAGGGCCTTTGTTAGCTGCAAAACCCACTTTTTTTAAATCATAAACCTTTCAAAAGGGGTTCAATTTTACCCCATAAAACCTGTACTGTTTAATTTCCCCCTTGCACTTAAATTTCAAACCAGCAACTTGTAGCACACAGGTTTTTTTTTTGCCAAAAATACCCTGATCGACAAAACACACAGTTAGTGTTTTTTTTTGGACTTTGGCGCCCCACACTGTTCATTTACGCAGCCTACTAAACTAAAACACAATTCATATCACCACAGGGGAATTTAAAGGTAAAAAACCGTTTATTAATCAAAACATAACAGTTCGGGTTTTTGACTTTTTGCGCACCCAGCACGTCTTGACGCAGCATCTACTAAAACTTAAAAAAAAGCAATTTTATATTTACCCCAGGTGAATTTAAAGGTGCAA
>JAODAL010052485.1:0-25941 GCA_025379985.1 Phyllomedusa bahiana
AAAGGGACCCTTCCCCTATGGTGTCACCCCGGGGGGCCCCCTCAGTGAGAGATTTGAGGATTTCCCTAGGGTGCCCCAGCCCGGGGGGGCCCTAGTGCAAGATTGAGGATTGTTGTGGTGTTCCACCCCGGGGGCCCCCCTCGTGAGAGTTTGGGACTCCTGCTTGTGGTGCTCCAGCCCGGGGGCCCTCAGTGCAGGTTTTGGGGACTCCCCCCTATGGTGCCCACCCCGGGGGCCCCTCAGTGCGAGATTTGGGGACTGCTCTGTGGTGCTCCACCCCGGGGGCCCCTCAGTGCAGAGATTTGGGATCTGTCTATGGTGCTAGCCGGGGGGCCCCCTAGGCAGAGTTTTGAGGATCGCTTGTGGTGCCCCAGCCGGGGGGCCCCTCAGTGCAGAGATTTGAGGACTCCTTGCTTGTGGGCCCACCAGGGGGCCCCCAGTGAAGTTTGGGATCTTCCCTGTGGGCTCCAGCCCAGGGGGCCCCTGTGCAAGATTTGGGACTCCTTCCCTATGGTGCTCCAGCCCAGGGGGCCCCTCAGTGCAGAGATTTGAGGACTCCTGCTCTATGGTGCTCCAGCCCAGGGGGCCCCTCAGTGCAGAGATTTGAGGACTCCTGCTCTGTGGTGCTCCAGCCCAGGGGGGCCCTCAGTGCAGAGATTTGAGGACTCCTGGGAGGTTTGATATAAAGGAGTCTCCTTAGATGACAACATCCTGGAGCGGAGACTGCGGCGGCGCGGGGAGGCCGGGACAACGCAGACGCTTTTAGGATGATTGATTCTGACCTCAGTGTGTGCACCAGAGGCTGAGAGTCCATTATCTCCAGATGATACTATCCCAGCAATATCCAGGGAGCCCGGGGCGGGGTCCCCAGAGAACACCCCAGCAGAGGACACCCCAGCCCCCAGCAGAGGACACCCCAGCCCCCAGCAGAGAACACCCTAGCAGAGAACATCCCAGCCCCCAGCAGAGGACACCCCAGCCCCCAGCAATATCCAGCAGAGCCCAGGGCGGGGAACCCAGGGACCACCCCAGCAGAGGACACCCCAGCCCCCAGCAGAGAACAACCCAGCCCCCAGCAGAGAACCCCAGCCCCGAGCAGAGAACATCCGAGCCCCCATCAGAGAACACCCCAGCCCCCAGCAGAGAACACCCCAGCCCCCAGCAGAGAACACCCCAGCCCCCAGCAGAGGACACCCCAGCCCCCAGCAGAGAACACCCCAGCCCCCAGCAGAGGACACCCCAGCCCCCAGCAGAGAACACCCCAGCCCCCAGCAGAGAACACCCCAGCAGAGAACATCCCAGCCCCCAGCAGAGGACACCCCAGCCCCCAGCAGAGAACACCCCAGCCCCCAGCAGAGAACACCCCAGCCCCCAGCAGAGAACATCCCAGCCCCCAGCAGAGAACATCCCAGCCGAGGACACCCCAGCAGAGGACACCCCAGCCCCCAGCAGAGAACATCCCAGCCCCCAGCAGAGGACACCCCAGCCCCCAGCAGAGAACACCCCAGCAGAGGACCCCCCAGAAGAGGACACCCCAGCCCCCAGCAATATCCACCCTAGCCAACGGCGGGGAACCCAACGACCACCCCAGCAGAGAACCCCCAGCCCCCCAGCAAAGAACACCCTTGCAGAGAACACCCCAGCCCCCAGCAGAGGACACCCCAGACCCCAGCCCCCAGCAGAGAGCACCCCAGCCCCCAGCAATATCCAGCAGAGCCCAGGGCGGGGAGCCCAGGGCGGGGTCCCCAGAGACCACCTCAGCCCCCAGCAGAGACCACCCCAGCCCCCAGTAGAGGACACCCCAGCAGAGACCACCCCAGCCCCGAGCAGGAGACACCCCCGCAGAGACCACCCCCCCCCCCAGTAGAGGACACCCCAGCAGAGACCACCCCAGCCCCCAGCAGGAGACACCCCAGCAGAGACCACCCCAGTCCCCAGCAGGGGACACCCCAGCAGAGAACACCCCAGCCCCCAGCCAAAACAACCTCAGCCACACACCTCTCTGTGTCAGTCTATACTGGAACACTCGCATTATATTCATGGACCAAGACCTCAAGCCCCCGGCAGAGACCAACCCAGCAAAACTCCTCTCTGTGTCAATCTATACTGCAGAGCTTGCATTATATTCCTGAACCGGGACCCGTCAGCCCCAGTGGAGACCACCTCAGCCATGCTCCATCCACCTCCTCCATCTCTGTGTCAGTCCATACTGCAGCGCTTACATTACATTCCCGAACCAGGACCCCCCCAAACCTTCCAGAGACCACTCCAACCATACTCCTTTCTGTCTCAGTCCTCTGCGGTTCTCATAGTATATTCCTGAACCAGGAACCCCCCTCAGCAGAGACCCCCTCAGCCATACTCCATCCACTGCGGGGTATTATGGAGGGCTGTTCTCTCTGGGGCTCTATAGGGAACTGTGCTCTATGAGGGTCCTATGGAGGGCTGTACTCAATGGGGATCCTATGGAAGAGGACTGTGCTCTATAAGGTTCCTATGGAGGGCTGTGCATTATGGGAGTCCTATAAGGGAGGACTATGCTCTATGGAGTCCGATGTAGGGCTATGCACTATCATTGTTCTATAGAGGACTATTCTCTATGGGGGTCATATGGTGGGCTGTACTCAATGGGGGTCTTATTGAAGAGGACTGTTCTCTATGGGGGTGCTATGGAGGGCTGTGTTGGGGTGCTATGGGGAAGGGCTGTGCTCTTTGGATTCCTATGCACTATGGCTGTTCTATAGAGGGCTATGCTCCATGGGGGTCTCAAGGTCGGAGGGTTGTACCCTACGGGTGATGGCTGTTCTCTATGTAGGGCTGTGCTGTATGGGGACCTTTGGTGGGCTCGGCTCTATGGAGGTGCTATGGAGGCCTGTGCTCTATGAAGTCCTGCTGCACCCCATCACCACCTCTACGCCCAGCAGAGTGGCCTTAGGTCTGCACAGGGTGGCCTCATGGTTCTTTGGACCACACAGGAAATAGTGACCTGATGATATCAAGGAGATTTTCCCCTCACTTTTCAGCTGTTGCTTAGTTCTATCTGACTCTTGGAAAGCTGGGTGATGACCATTATTGCTCCCACGTGGAGTATCACCCAGTAATGTATACCTTGCTTCACATCAGGAGGTCCTTCAGAAGCCCTAGAAAGTTGATGAGATCTGATGCAGGTCCTCAGGGGTACAGCTATAGGGGGTGCAGAGGTACCAGTCAAACTCCTGGGCCCCTCTGCCACATAATGAGAAGTCAATATTATAGATGGAAAATGGGCGGTGGGGCCCTCGTACAGATTCTGCTTTAGGGCCCAGGTGCTACTGGTTCATTTAGAGGTTAAAGGAGCAGAAACCCCTAAATGCGGCCGCTTGGCAGGGGAGCAGGGAGCTTGCATTCAGCTGCACCGCACATGTTGGCCACTGCACCCCCTCTCCCCCAGGATATCTCCTCCTGGCGCTGACCCTTCCCATGTGTTCTGCATTACATCCACCACATCAAGGCCCCTCCCCCTCCTACAGCTAAAAATACTTTCCCCTTTCCTTTTCTCCTGGTGTTTTTGTCTCCTCCAGACGTCTGACACGTGGGCGCTGGAGGAGAGAGGAATGAAGCAGCATGGAGGGACCCAGGGGCTCATGAGCAAAGCAGACGCAGCAGGACTGGGGGCTATTCACACCAGGAGAGCGTTAACTAGGCCAACAAAGGGCGAACTAGGTCACAAAACCCAAAAAGAAGGGGTGGGATGGCGCATTGTGCTCCTCCACAGGCGCTTGGGTCACCGGACCCCACAGGATACATTGTAACTTCTACAATGACCTCCACAATGTTACAATGTATCCACTGTATATCACAAGGCATTATGGGAAAGGGGCTGAGACCCCCACAGCGCCCTCTGTTGGATGTAACAAATCCTCAATTTGCTTCTGACCCACTGAATCTTGAGAAAGCAAAAAGGATTTTAGCCAAGCCAGTATCTCTCACTACAAGCCGGTGGTTTGGTGCTCTCCTTAAGGAGAGATCTTCCCTTCCTGAGCTACCCGATGCCTCCCACACAGCCAGCCAGTATCTTCTCTACTCTGCACTGAAGAGGGACAAAAATCCCGAAACAGCGTTGTCTGCAGATGAGAGATACCGGCTTGGCTAAAAAATCCTTTTTGCTTTATGAAGACTCGGTGGGTCAAAAGCAAATTGAGGATTTGTTACAACCAACAGAGGGGTGCTGTGGGCGTCTCAGCCCCTTTCCCATAATGCCTTGTGATATGCAGATGCTAAGTAGAGGGCGAAAAGGCAAAACAAAACCTCTACAAGCCGTTCGTTCGGTGCTCTCCTTAAGGAGAGATCTTCCCTTCCTAATGTATCCACTGGTCATACAAACATCTCCATTAAACGTATGTGTTCTGTACAGTGAGACCTGCGGGTGATGGATACTGCTGCCTGTCATGGGTGGGTGGCCTGGCATCTGTCATGGCCACTGGGTGGGAGGGGAAAGGGGCGCTGCACACCTGACAACTCTCCCGAACCACTGGCAGTGCTGGCAAATCTCCCAAGCACTGTGTACGATGCTCACACCATCCACGGCGGCCCGGTTCAGCTTTACATGGCATCTTGGTGGTTAACAGAAGAAGGGGGTTCTGTCACCCATGGGCACCCCTGTAACGCGATTGTGTCCAAATTTAGTGTCCAACTAGGAGTGCCTGGAGCCCACCAGTAAAGATGATTCCTGAGGCCACCAGTGGAGATGGTTCTTGGGGTCACCAGTGGAGATGGTTCGTGGGGTCACCAGTGGAGATGATTCTTGGTGCCCACCAGTGGAGATGATTCTTGGTGCCCACCAGTGGAGATGATTCTTGGTGCCCACCAGTGGAGATGATTCTTGGAGTCACCAGTGGAGATGGTTCTTGGGGTCACCAGTGGAGATGATTCCTGGAGCCACCAGTGGAGATGATTCTTGGGGCCCACCAGTGGAGGTGATTCTTGGGGGCCAGCAGTGCAGATGATTCTTGGGGCCCACCAGTGGAGGTGATTCTTGGGGGCCACCAGTGGAGATGATTCTTGGGGCCCACCAGTGGAGGTGATTCTTGGGGCCACCAGTGGAGATGTTCTTGGGGCCACCAGTGGATGATTCTTGGGGCCCACCAGTGGAGGTGATTCTTGGGGCCACCAGTGGAGATGATTCTTGGGCCCACCAGTGGAGAGGATTCTTGGGGCCACCAGTGGAGATGATTCTTGGGCCCACCAGTGAGGTGATTCTTGGGGCCACCAGTAGGGATCTGAGGCACCGGAGAGATTCTTGGGCCACCAGTGGAGATGATTCTTGGGGTCACCAGTGGAGGTGATTCTTGGCCACATGGGATGATTTGGGCCCCCCAGTGGAGATGATTCTTGGGGCCCACCAGTGGAGGTGATACTTGGGGGCCACCAGTGGGAGATGATTCTTGGGCCCTCCATGAGAGATTTGGGGCCACCAGTGGAGATGATTCTTTGGGGCCACCAGTGGAGATGATTCTTGGGGGCCACCAGTGGAGATGATTCTTGTGGCCCACCAGTGGAGAGGATTCTTGCGGCCACCAGTGGAGAGGATTCTTGGGGCCACCAGTGGAGTTTATTCTTGGGGCCCACCAGTGAAGGAGATTCTTGGGGCCCACTAGTGAAGTTGATTCTTGGGGCCCCCCAGTGGAGAGGATTCTTGGAGCCACCAGTGGAGGTGATATTTGAGGCTCACCCGTAAAGATCATTCTTCGGACCACCAGTGGAACTGATTCTTGGGACCCATCAATGGAGTTGATTCCGGTGCTTCTTGAGGCTGGGTCACCAGTGTAGCTGATTCTTGCGGCCACCAGTGGAATTGATTTTTGGGGCCCACCAATAAAGTTGATTCATGGGGCCACCAATGGAGGAGATTCGTGGGGACACCTGTGCAGTTGATTCTTGGGGCCCACAAGTGGAGCTGATTCCTAAGGCCCACCAGTGAAGATTTTTGGGACCCACTAGTGGTGCTGATTCTTGGGGTCCACAACTGAAGGTGCTTCTTGGGGCACACCAAAGGAGCTGATTCCTAGGGCTCACCCATGGAGATGATTCTTGGGGCCCACCAGTGGAGATGATTCCTGGGGCCCACCAGTGGTGTTGATTCTTGGGCCCACCAGTGGAGATGATTCCTGGGGCCCACCAGTGGAGATGATTCCTGGGGCCCACCAGTGGAGATGAT
The DNA here is from genome assembly GCA_025379985.1 of Phyllomedusa bahiana. Lineage (NCBI taxonomy): Eukaryota > Metazoa > Chordata > Amphibia > Anura > Hylidae > Phyllomedusa > Phyllomedusa bahiana. Next base: position 6,197 of record JAODAL010052485.1, read on the forward strand.
TCTTGGGGAAGCCTGTGGAGTTGATTCTGCTCCCCTCCCCCTCCCCAAGTAGTGACGATTCTTGGGGCCCAGTAATGGAGTTGATTCGTGGGGTCCACCAGTGGAGATGATTCTTGGGGCCCATCACTCTTTTTGGGGCACTATTATGGTTGTACTGTGGTATGCATTTTTATGGAGAGGCAGCCACTCTGATAAGGGCATTGTTATAGGGGCACAATGGCTGGCATTATTGCTAGGAGGCCGCCCCTCTTATGGGGGCAGTGTTATTAGGGCACTGTGACTGACATTCTTGTAGGGAGGCTGCCATTCTTTTGGGAGCACTGTGATTGGCATTCCTATGAGGAGGCTCTCACTCTTTTTAGGACACTGTTATGGAGGTATTGTGGATGGCATTCTTATGGGGAGGCTATAACTCTTTTAGGAGCATTGTTATGGGGGTATTGTGACTGGTATGCTTATGGGGAGACTGCCACTATTTTAAGGGCAACTGTTATGGGGACACTGTGGTTGAGATTCTCATGGAGAGGCCACTGCTCTTGTGGGGCATTATGGTTGACATTCTTATGGAGAGGCCACCACTCTTTTGGGGGCACTGTTATGTTTGTACTGTGGTTGACATTCTTACAAGGAGACTTCCACTCTTGTAAGGGCATTGTTTTAGGGGCACCATGGTGGTATTATTGCTAGGAGGCTGCCACCATAATGGAGGCACTGTAGTTGTCATTCTCATGGAGAGGATGACACTCTTTTTGGGGCATTATTATGGTTGCACTTTGGCTGGCATTCTTAAGGCGAGGCCCCAATTGTTATAAGGGTATTGTTATAGGGGCACCATGGCTGGCAGTATTGCTAGGATGCTGTAACTATTATGGTTGCTCTTTCGCTGGCATTCTTATGGGGAGGCTGACACTCTTATAAGGGCATTGATATAGGGGCACCATGGTTGCCACTGATGGGAGGCTGCTACTCTTAAAGGGAACCTGTCATATAGGTTATGCCCCCTTGCTGAGGGCAGCACAAGCTAGTGTTCTCTTTAAGGGGACACTGTGGTTGGCATTCACATGTGGAGTGGTGGCTGGATCTGTACAAGCTGAGTAGAGGGCACATCGTGCCACGTTGTCCATGGGTCCCAGAGGAGTGAACAGAAGGCTGGAGCTCAGTGTGGAGCAGTACAGAGCTCAAGCTGCCCTTCTGGGTCTCTAGAAAGCTGGGTGACAGCAGTGTGTCCAGACAGGACGTCAGTGGGTGAAGAACCTGGAGGAAATGTAAAAAAAAACCCCAAATGTCTTTCCTTTGTATCCAGGACGCGACAACCTCAGACATGAGCATCGGCTCCGGGTAATGATGGGTTTGGGTTTCATTCCCAGGAATGTTTATGTACAAATTATTCTGCTGAAAACTAAGAAATGAAGGAGAAACAGAGGCCCCGAGAATCTGCCCGGGCATCAGGGGGCACATAGCCCGGGCATCAGGGGGCAAATAGCCCGGGCATCAGGGGGCACATAGCCTGGACATCAGGGGGCACATAGCCTGGGCATCAGGGGGCACATAGCCCTGGCATCAGGGGGCACATAGCCCGGGCATCAGGGGGCACATAGCCTGGGCATCAGGGGGCACATAGCCCGGGCATCAGGGGGCAAATAGCCCGGACATCAGGGGGCACATAGCCCGGGCATCAGGGGCCACACAGCCCGGACCTCAGGGGGCACATCGCCCGGGCATCAGGGGGCACATAGCCTGGACATCAGGGGGCACATAGCCCGGGCATCAGGGGGCACATAGCCTGGACATCAGGGGGCACATAGCCTGGACATCAGGGGGCACATAGCCCTGGCATCAGGGGGAACATAGCCTGGGCATCAGGGGGCACATAGCCCGGCCATCATGGGGCACATAGCCCGGACATCAGGGGGCACATAGCCCGGGCATCAGGGGGCACATAGCCCGGGCATCAGGGGGCACATAGCCAGGACATCAGGGGGCACATAGCCTGGACATCAGGGGGCACATAGCCCGGGCATCAGGGTGGCACATAGCCTGGACATCAGGGGCACATACCGGGCATCAGGGGGCACATAGCCTGGGCATCAGGGGGCACATAGCCCGGGCATCAGGGGCACATAGCCCTGGCATCAGGGGGCAATAGCCTGGAAATCAGGGGGCACATAGCCCGGGCATCAGGGGCAAATAGCATGGGCATCAGGGCACATAGCCGGGCATCAGGGGGCACATAGCCCGGGCATCAGGGGGCACATAGCCTGGAAATCAGGGGGCAAATAGCCCGGGCATCAGGGGCACATAGCCCTGGCATCAGGGGGCACATAGCCCGGGCATCAGGGGGCACATCGCCCGGGCATCAGGCGGCACATAGCCCGGGCATCAGGGGGCAAATAGCCCGGGCATCAGGGGGCACATAGCCCGGGCATCATGGGGCACATAGACCGGGCATCGGGGGGCAATTAGCCCGGGCATCAGGGGGCACATAGCCCGGGCATCAGGGGGCAAATAGCCTGGGCATCAGGGGGCACATAGCCTGGGCATCAGGGGGCACATAGCCCGGGCATCAGGGGGCAAATAGCCCGGGCATCAGGGGGCAAATAGCCCGGGCATCAGGGGGCACATAGCCTGGGCATCAGGGGCCACATAGCCCGGGTATCAGGGGGCACATAGCCCGGGCATCAGGGGGCACATTGCCTGGGCATCAGGGGGCAAATAGCCCGGGCAACAGGGGGCAAATAGCCCGGGCATCAGGGGGCAATAGCCCGGGCATCAGGGGGCACATAGCCCGGGCATCAGGGGGCAAATAGCCCGGGCATCAGGGGCACATAGCCCGGGCATCAGGGGGCACATAGCCCGGGCATCAGGGGGCACATAGCCCGGACATCAGGGGGCAAATAGCCCGGGCATCAGGGGGCACATAGCCCGGGCATCAGGGGGCACATAGCCTGGGCATCAGGGGGCACATAGCCATGGCATCAGGGGGCAAATAGCCTGGGCAACGGGGGCCACATAGCCAGGGCAACAGGGGGCACATAGCCCGGGCATCAGGGGGCACATAGCCCGGGCATCAGGGGGCACATAGCCCGGGCATCAGGCGGGCAATAGCCCGGGTATCAGTGGGCACATAGCCCAGGCATCATGGGGCACATAGCCCGGGTCATCAGGGGCAAATAGCCCGGGCAATCAGGGCACATAGCCCGGCATCAGGGGCAAATAGCCCGGCATCAGGGCACCATAGCCTGGGCATCAGGGGCACATAGCCCGGGCATCAGGGGTCAACATAGCCGGGCATCAGGGGCACATAGCCCTGGCATCAGGGGGCACATAGCCTGGGCATCAGGGGGCACATAGCCCGGGCATCAGGGGGCACATAGCCCGGACATCAGGGCAAATATAGCCGGGCATCAGGGGCACATAGCCCAGGCATCAGGGGGCACATAGCCCGGGCATCAGGGGGCAAATAGCCCAGGCATCATGGGGCACATAGCCCGGACATCAGGGGGCACATAGCCCGGGCATCAGGGGGCACATAGCCTGGGCATAAGGGGGCAAATAGCCCGGGCATCAGGGGCACATAGCCCTGGCATCAGAGGGCACATAGCCCTGGCATCAGAGGGCACATAGCCCGGGCATCAGGGGGCACATAGCCTGGGCATCAGGGGCCACATAGCCGGGGCATCAGGGGGCCAATAGCCCGGGCATCCGGGGGCACTTCGCCCGGGAACCTGGGGCACATAGCCCGGGCATCAGGGGGCACATAGCCTGGGCATCAGGGGCACATAGCCCGGGCAACTGTGTATCTGGAAGTTACTGGAAGTCGGAGCAATGGGACAAGCTATATACATGTATCCAAGTGCAATGCCAGGGTATATACTGTATAATAGAACCAGGGTATATACTGTGTAATAGCACCAGTCTATATCCTGTATAATAGCTCCAGTCTATCTACTATATAATAGCTCCAGTCTATATCCTGTATAATAGCACCAGTCTATATCCTGTATAATAGCCCCAGTCTATATCCTGTATAATAGCACCAGTCTATATCCTGTATAATAGCACCAGTCCATATACTGTATAATAGCTCCAGTCTATACCCTGTGTAAATGCACTAGTCTATATCCTGTATAATAGCCCCAGTCTATATCCTGTATAATGGCACCAGTCTATATACTGTATAATAGCACCAGTCTATATCCTGTATAATAGCCTCAGTCTATATCCTGTATAATAGCACCAGTCTATATCCTGTATATTAGCCCCAGTCCATATACTGTATGATAGCACCAGTCTATATGCTGTATAATAGCACCAGTCCATATACTGTATAATAGCACCAGTCTATATCCTGTATAATAGCACCAGTCCATATACTGTATAATAGCTCCAGTCTATACCCTGTGTAAATGCACTAGTCTATATCCTGTATAATAGCCCCAGTCTATATCCTGTATAATGGCACCAGTCTATATCCTGTATAATAGCACCAGTCTATATCCTGTCCTGTATAATAGCTCCATTCTATATCCTGTATAATAGCACCAGTCTATAAACCACTGTATAAATAGCACCAGTCTATATCCTGTAAAAATAGCTCCAGTCTATATCCTGTATTTTTAGCCCCAGTCTATATCCTTATAATAGCCCAGTCTATAACCTGAATAATAATAGCCACCAGTCATATACTGTATAATAGCACCCGTCTAATCCTTTTATAATAGCCCAGTCTATATCTTATAATAGCTCCAGTCTATTTCCTTATAATAGCACCAGTCTTACCTGTATAATAGCACCCGTCTATATCCTGTATAATAGCCCAGTCTAATCCTGTATAATAGCCCAGTCTATATCCTTATAATAGCACCAGTCCCATATCCTGTATAATAGCCCCAAGTCTATATCCCCGTATAAAAAGCCCAGTCTATATCCTGTATAATAGCACCTCTATTCCTGTATAATAGCCCATTCTAAAACCTGTATAATAGCTCCAGTCTATATCCTTTTATAAATGCCCAGTCTATATCCCTTTTATAATAGCCCAGGCTATATCTTTATAATAGCTCCAGTCTATACACCCGTATAATAGCCCAGTCTATTCTGTATAATAGCACCAGTCTATATCCTGTATAATAGCACCAGTCTATATCCTGACCTGTATAATAGCTCCAGTCTATATCTTGTATAATAGCTCCAGTCTATATCCTGTATAATAGCTCCAGTCTATATCCTGTATAATAGCACCAGTCTATATCCTGACCTGTATAATAGCTCCAGTCTATATCCTGTATAATAGCTCCAGTCTATATCCTGTATAATAGCACCAGTCTATATCCTGTATAATAGCACCAGTCTATATCCTGTATAATAGCACCAGTCTATATCCTGTATAATAGCACCAGTCTATATCCTGTATAATAGCACCAGGGTATATACTGTATAATAGCACCAGTCTATATCCTGTATAATAGCACCAGGGCATATACTGTATAATAGCACCAGTCTATATCCTGTATAATAGCCCCAGTCTATATCCTGTATAATAGCCCCAGTCTATATCCTGTATAATAGCACCAGTCTATATCCTGTATATTAGCCCCAGTCTATATCCTGTATAATAGCACCAGTCTATATCCTGACCTGTATAATAGCACCAGGGTATATACTGTATAATAGCACCAGTCTATATACTGTATAATAGCTCCAGTCTATATCCTGTATAATAGCTCCAGTCTATATCCTGTATAATAGCACCAGTCTATATACTGTATATTAGCCCCAGTCTTTTTGCTGTTTACCATTTTTAGTCTATATGACATAAGTGACATCGTTCACAGCCAGAGCTGCACTCCGACTTCTGCTGTTTTCCTGTTCGCTCTCAGTTTCAGGTCGTCACAGGTGATTCTTTCCTCTCTAGAGTTTTCGCTGCTGCGCTGCATTGTGGGAGATGTAGTGTTTGTGTCATGCCCAGGGCTAATTATTTTGATGACATTTGGTGCTCATATATTAAGCTGACCACCGGTCTTCTGACTCTTCCTTCCAGGGGTCCCAGTGTTGGAATCTTCCTGCAGAGCGGACTCGGGCTCAGTCTTTGGGGGCTGCTGGCATTTCCTTACATATCTCAGGGACTTCTGGGAATTTGCAGGAAACCACTGGCTTCACCTTGTCAGAAGGAAAATAATCTTGAAGTGGGGCCCCCGGCCTGTGCTGAGCCTCCAGAGCGGTCTATGGAGCAGTGGAAACACCTGCCCGAAACAGTGCAGCAGAACTCCAGATGTGGCACAGCGCGAAATGTGCAGAACAGGAGAGAAGGAAAACTATGCAGGAGGAGGAGACATAGGAGCAGGGGAACTACAATGCCCAGCAGAACAGGAGAAAAGGAAAACTGTGCAGGAGGAGGAGACATAGGAGCAGGGGAACTACAATGCCCAGCAGAACCAGGCGGCTCCTGTCTGATGGGGAATCGACCCAGAGAACCGTCCTCAGTCAGACAGAATCTGACACCATCACACTGGCTTTTCCCACATTGCTCAGCATTCAATTTACTATACGGGCTACCAGCTTGTGTGTGACCGGCAGAGTCAGCTAAATGTCCCCATTCACTGACAGCAAGCAGAAATCTCAAAAATGTGGGAGGAATTAAAACACGAACTATAAAAAGTGGGAAGAGCCACCAATCAGAGCGCAGCTTTTATTTTTCCAGAGCGCTATATGAAATCAAGCTCTGATTGGTTACTATGGACTCCCGTCTCTATGAGCTCTTATTGGTTAGTATGAACTGATTGGTTGCTATGGGCTCTGATTGGTTGCTATGGGCACTGAACGGTCACTATGAGCTCTGGTTACTATGGACTCTCATTGGTTGCTATGGGCTCTGGTTGTTTTTTTAAGCTCTGGTTGCTATGGACTCTCATTGGTTGCTATGAGCGCTGATTGGTTGCTATGGGCAACACAGACAGTCTTAATGCTAGACAGTTTTCATACATGAGTCCCTAAGTAGACTCAAATGGGATGGAGCAGGCAGGGCCGTCTTTCCCATTGGGCAAGGTAGGCGGTTGCCCGGGGGCCCCACAGGCTCGGAGGCCCATCCCGGGCAGCCGACTACCTTGCCCAGTGGAGCGACAGCCCCTGCGGCGGGTCCGGGCAGTGCGACACTCTGCAGGAGGCCGCCGGACCCGCCGATGTTATCACCTCCTGCGCCGCTGTGTATCCTCGGCCAGCAGCCCCATAGGCTTCCGGCCTAGGAAATACCGGGAGCAACGTCCCGCCGCTCACGCCGGAAACAAGCTCCCGGAGCGCGGACAACAGCAGGGAGCGCGGAAGGGTAAGGAAGAGTTTTTTAATACTTTTTTTAATCGAAAGGGGGTATTAGTACAGGGGGTATTAGTACAGGGGGTATTAGTACAGGTTCATATATATATCAGGGGGCATTACTACAGGGGGCAGTAGTACAGGTTCATATATATAAGGGGGCATTGCTACAGGGGACATGTATATAAGGGGGAATTGCTACAGGGGGTATTAGTACAGGTTCATATATATAAGGGGACATATATATCAGGGGGCATTGCTACAGGGGACATGTAAATAAGGGGGAATTGCTACAGGGGGCAAATATATCAGGGGGCATTGCTACAGGGGGCATATTTATCAGGGGGCATACAGTATATATCAGGGGGGCATTACTACAGGGGGCATATATATCAGGGGGCATATATATCAGGGGACATATATATCAGGGGGGCATTACTACAGGGGGCATTTTATCAGGGGGCATTGCTACAGGAGGCATATATATCCAGGGGCATAGCTACAGGGGGCATATATATCAGGGGACATATATATCAGGGGGGCATTACTACAGGGGGCATATATATCAGGGGGCATATTTATCAGGCGACATATATATCAGGGGGGCATTACTACAGGGGGCATTTTATCAGGGGGCATTGTTACAGGAGGCATATATATCCAGGGGCATAGCTACAGGGGGCATATATATCAGGGGGCATATTTATCAGGGGACATGTATATCAGGGGGGCATTACTACAGGGGGCGTATATATCATGGGGCATTGCTACAGGAGGCATATATATCCAGGGGCATAGCTACAGGGGGCATATATATATCAGGGGGCATACCTACAGGGGGCATTACTACAGCGGGCATATATATCAGGGGGCATAGCTACAGGGGGCATTACTACAGGTTCATATATATAAGGGGGCATTGCTACAGAGGACATGTATATCAGGGGGGCATTACTACAGGGGGCATATATATCAGGGGGCATTGCTACAGGAGGCATATATATCCGGGGTATAGCTACAGGGGGCATATATATATCAGGGGGCATAGCTACAGGGGGAATTGCTACAGGGGGCAAATATATCAGGGGGCATTGCTACAGGGGGCATATATATCAGGGGGCATTGCTACAGTGGGCATTACTACAGGGGGCATATATATCAGGGGGCATATTTATCAGGGGGGCATTACTACAGGGGGCATATATATCAGGGGGCATAGCTACAGGGGGCATATATATCAGGGTGGCATATACTACAGGGGGCTATATAAAGGGAACTCTGTAAAGGGGCATATACTATAGAGGGCATAATACTAAGTGGGGCTATGTAAATGGAGCATATACTATAGGAGGTATATACAGGGGGCTTTATTCTTCTAGGGCCATAAATCATAAACGGGGCTATATAAAAGGGGCCATATATCCTACTGGGGCCATACATCTTACAAGGGGGGGGGGGGGGCAATATAACCTACAGGGGCAGCATATGTACCTACAAAGAGCTGTATACCTACCTACTAGGGTAAACATACCTACCTACTCAGTGGTGGGCAACATTACTACCTATTTATTTAATGGGGGTGTCCATAACACAGATAGGAAAAGGTTTCTAAGAAGTTTGTGGGTTACATTCTGCAGGGACGAGCTGCGGCCGGAAGAAGGTGTCATGGTGTCTGGACAGAAGAAGGAAAAAGAACGATTCAAGAACGCCCTGATCAGAGAGGACTGTCTCCGGGGTCCCTGGTGTCCGGGGTTACTTTGCTTCTTACTTCCATCAGTGCTGTTGTCATGTAATAGTGACCTGAGCTGTTATATGTTGTAGATCAGAAGCTTGTTAGTAATAATGTATATATTTGTTTCTGCGGCCCGCCCTCACTCCGCAGCCCCTGTGCCCTCACTCCGCAGCCCCTGTGTCCTCACTCCGCAGCCCCTGTGCCCTCACTCCGCAGCCCCTGTGCCCTCACTCCGCAGCCCGTGTCCTCACTCTGCAGCCCCTGTGTCCTCACTCCGCAGCCCCTGTCCTCCCCCCAACACTCCGCAAGCCCCTGTGCCTCACCACTCCGCTTCCGACCCCTGTGCCCTCTCCTCACTCCGCAGCCCCTGTGTCCTCACTCCGCAGCCCCTGTGTCCTCACTCCGCAGCCCCTGTGTCCTCTCCTCACTCCTCAGCCCCTGTGTCCTCTCCTCACTCCGCAGCCCCTGTGTCCTCTCCTCACTCCGCAGCCCCTGTGTCCTCTCCTCACTCCGCAGCCCCTGTGTCCTCTCCTCACTCCGCAGCCCCTGTGTCCTCACTCCGCAGCCCCTGTGCCCTCACTCCGCAGCCCCTGTGTCCTCACTCCGCAGCCCCTGTGCCCTCACTCCGCAGCCCCTGTGTCCTCTCCTCACTCCGCAGCCCCTGTGTCCTCACTCCGCAGCCCCTGTGTCCTCTCCTCACTCCGCAGCCCCTGTGTCCTCTCCTCACTCCGCAGCCCCTGTGTGCTCTCCTCACTCCGCAGCCCCTGTGCCCTCACTCCGCAGCCCCTGTGTCCTCTCCTCACTCCGCGGCCCCTGTGTCCTCTCCTCACTCCGCAGCCCCGGGTTCTCTCCCCCCCCACTCTGCAGGCCCTGTGTCCTCACTCCGCAGCCCCTGTGTCCTCACTCCGCAGCCCCTGTGCCCTCACTCCGCAGCCCCTGTGCCCTCACTCCGCAGCCCCTGTGTCCTGTCCTCACTCTGCAGCCCCTGTGCCCCTCTCCTCATCCCGCGGCCCCTGTGTCCTCCTCCCTCCGCGGCCCCCCCTGTGTCCTTCCTCTCATCCGCAGCCCCTGTGCCCTCACTCCGCAGCCCCTGTGTCCTCTCCTCACTCCGCGGCCCCTGTGTCCTCTCAGAGCTTCTCTATTATTTCCTCCTCTCACATTTCCTTCAGTCTCTAATTACAAAGTCCTGAGTGAGGAGCGAGAAAGCAGAAGAGGACGACTCCCAAAATCCAGCGAGCACCTCCGCGCCTGCCAGAGCCGCCTCTCCGCGCCCAGACGAGGACGCCGCTCCGTCCCCGCGCCGACCCCAGGTGAGTCCCCGCGCCGACCCCAGGTGAGTCCCCGCGCCGACCCCAGGTGAGTCCCCGCGCCGAACCTCAGGTGAGTCCCCGCGCCGACCCCCGGGGGTCCCGCGCCGACCCCAGGGGAGTCCCCCCCGGACCTCAGGGGAGTCCCCGCCCGACTCAGGTGAGTCCCCGCGCCGACCCCAGGTGAGTCCCCGCGCCGCACGCAGGTGAGTCCCCGCGCCGACCCCAGGTGAGTCCCCGCGCCGACCCCAGGTGAGTCCCCGCGCCGACCTCAGGTGAGTCCCCGCGGCGACCCCAGTTGAGTGATCGAACGTTCACCTGTGTCCGTTACAATGTATCATCCCGAGAGGTCACGTGACCCCGAGCAGAGGCCGCAGCTGTAGTGTCGCAGCTGAGGGTTTGTTACACTTCTATCCAGTCCGGACAATCCTCTGTGGGATAAACACTCGGGCTGCAGAAATCTCTCCCCTGAACTTAGAGTTTGTTACAATGTGTCAGTGCAGGTAAGATAAACCAGTCAGTGAATCGGTGAGTTTGGGGGGCAGGAGGGAGGGGGCTTATACTGTCATTCAGCTCCCCCAATCTTCTCAGTAGGGGTAAAAAGGGGCAGAAAGTCCCAGCTGTTTGCAGAGATGATGTGTTGGTACAATGTGCAACATTTCACCAAAATATTTCATGAATTCTCCCAAAAGTGGATTAGATAGTTGTAGAAATTTTTGTATCACTATAAATAAGGGCAGATTCAGATCAGAGTAATCGGCCGAGGGCCCCAAAATCACTGCGTCACGAGAACCCAGCAGGGGCTCACGCTGTAGGGTCGGGTCCATAAACCTGCGGCCGGGCCAGGACTTATAGCCAGGGGGAGACAGGTCTATAAAGCCACGGCCTCCCCTACCAGGGTCACCTCTAGGGTCACAGACACTTTGGGCAGAGCCCATAGGAGCCATGCGGAGCGGAGATTTCATTTTTCCAGAGCTGTGTAAGCAATGTCTTGTTGCTATGGGCTCTGGTTGCTATGAGCTCTGATTGGTCGCTATGGGCTCTGATTGGTGGCTATGAGCTCTGATTGGTCGCTATGAGCTCTGATTGGTCACTATGGGCTCTGGTTGCTATGAGCTCTGATGGGCTACTATGGGCAGTGATTGGTTGCTATGGGCTCTGATTGGTCGCTATGGGCTCTGATTGGTCGCTATGGGCTCTAATTAGTGGCTATGGGCTCTGATTGGTGACTATGAGCTCTGATTAGTTGCTATGAGGTCTGATTGGTTGCTATGGGCTCTGATTGGTCGCTATGTGCTCTGATTAGTTGCTATGGGCTCTGATTGGTGGCTATGGGCTCTGATTGGTCGCTATGAGCTCTGATTGGTCGCTATGGGCTCTGGTTGCTATGAGCTCTGATTGGTGACTATGGGCTCTGATTGGTGGCTATGAGCTCTGATTGGTCGCTATGGGCTCTGATTGGTTGCTATGGGCTCTGCTTGGTGGCTATGGGCTCTGATTAGTGGCTATGGGTTCTGATTGGTTACTATGGGCTCTGATTGGTTGCTATGGGCTCTGCTTGGTGGCTATGGGCTCTGATTAGTGGCTATGGGTTCTGATTGGTTACTATGGGCTCTGATTGGTTACTATGGGCTCTGATTGGTTACTATGGGCTCTGATTGGTCGCTATGAGCTCTGATTGGTTACTATGGGTTCTGATTGGTTACTATGGGCTCTGATTGGTTACTATGGGTTCTGATTGGTTACTGTGGGCTCTGATTGGTTACTATGTGCTCTGATTGGTTACTATGGGCTCTGACTGGTTGCTATGAGCTCTGATTGGTCGCTATGGGCTCTGATTGGCTGCTATGGGCTCTGATTGGTTACTATGGGCTCTGATTGATTGCTATGGGTTCTGATTGATTGCTATGGGTTCTGATTGGTGGCTATGTGCTCTGATTGGTCGCTATGGGCTCTGATTGGTGGCTATGGGCTGTGATTGGTTGCTATGGGCTCTGATTGGTGGCTATGAGCTCTGGTTGCTATGAGCTCTGATTGGTGGCTATGAGCTCTGGTTGCTATGGGCTCTGATTGGTGGCTATGGGCTCTGATTGGTCACTATGGGCTCTGATTGGTGGCTATGAGCTCTGATTGGTGGCTATGAGCTCTGGTTGCTATGGGCTCTGATTGGTGGCTATGGGCTCTGATTGGTTGCTATGGGCTCTGATTGGTGGCTATGGGCTCTGATTGGTTGCTATGAGCTCTGATTGGTGGCTATGAGCTCTGATTGGACGCTATGGGCTGTGATTGGTGGCTATGGGCTCTGATTGGTGGCTATGTTCTCTGATTGGTTGCTATGGGCTCTGATTGGTCGCTATGGACTCTGATTGGTGGCTATGGGCTCGGATTGGTGGCTATGTGCTCTGATTGGTGGCTATGGGCTCTGATTGGTGGCTATGGGCTGTGATTGGTGGCTATGAGCTCTGATTGGTGGCTATGGGCTCTGATTGGTTGCTATGGCCACTGATTGGTTGCTTTGGGCTCTGTTTGGTGGCGTTGGGCTCTGATTCGCTGATATGGGCTCTGATTGGTGGCTATGGGCTCTGATTGGTTGCTATGGGCTGTGATTGGTGGCTATGGGCTCTGATTTGCGGCTGTGGGTTCTGATTGGTGGCGCAGGTTTACTTATTGTTGTACATGCTGCTTCCAGGCCTGTAGCTCTCCACAGGTCTCTCTGTAGCTCTCCACAGGTCTCTCTGTAGCTCTCCACAGGTCTCTCTGTAGCTCTCCACAGGTCTCCTTGGCTCTTGGACAACTCTTCTGATAACTCTCTTCACTCCTCTGTCTGAAGTCTTGCGGGGAGCACCTGGTCGTGGACGGTTTATGGTGAAATTATGTTCTTTCCCCTGAACCTTCAGCAGTTTAGAAATTCTTCCGTAACCAATTCCATCAGTATGACCTACAACAATAATGTTGTGGAGGTCTTTATACAGTGCACTGGTTTTACCCATCATGAGCGGTTTCTTGTGGGGCACCTTGATAATGAGACACCTTATTATAGGCCATCGGTTGATCCATAAAATATTATTTCTCACTAAGTGGAAGAATATCTTTGTAATTACTGATCGATTTCAGCTGTGTCAGGACCTTCTATAGCTTTTCGCACCTCAGTTTCTTCATGTGTTCAATACTTTTTCCCGGTGTCAATTCTCATTATTACACATCAGTTCTGGACATCTATGGTCTGGTTTCTTTCCTGTGTGGATTGGTTGTTACCGACATCTGGTGAGAATTTCATGTCAATAAAATCTTTAGAAAAAGATTTACTTGAGGAAAATTGGGGACGTGTGTAATATTTATTTCACCCACAATATATAATAATACATATATAATGAAACCTATATAATACAAATATAGTACATATATCATACATACTGTATATAATAGATACAGTATCTCAGAAAAGTCAGTACACCCCTCACATTTGTGTAAATATTGTATTATATATTTTCATGGGACAACACTGAGGATCTGACCCTGATACAATGTAAAGAAGTCACAGCATCAATGTCTATGGGGACAAAAGTGAGGACACCCCTAAGAGACCGCAAAAGTGAGGACACCCCCAAGTGATACAATGTAAAGTAGTCAGTGCCCGGCTTGTATCACAGGGAAGAACTCACAGCATCAATGTCTTTGGGGGAAAAAGTGAGGACACCCCTAAGTGGCCGCAAAAGTGAGGACACCCCTAAGTGATACAATGTAAAGTAGTCAGTGCCTGGCTTGTATCACAGGGAAGAACTCACAGCATCAATGTCTATGGAGACAAAAGTGAGGACACCCCTAAGAGACCGCAAAAGTGAGGACACCCCTAAGTGATCCAATGTAAAGTAGTCAGTGCCCGGCTTGTATCACAGGGAAGAACTCACAGCATCAATGTCTATGAAGACAAAAGTGAGGACACCCCTAAGGGAAAACAAAAGTGAATACACATTTACAGGTGTCCTCATTTTTATTGTCATTTAGGGATGTACTCACTTTCAGATCTTCAGTGTTGTCCCATGAAAATAATACAATATTTACAAATATGTGAGGGATGTACCAACTTTTGTGCGATAATGCACCTAATAATACACATACAGTAATAATAATTCTGTTGGAGGATAGACCTTGGGGGGATTTCTCGACAGTTTCTGGTGTAACGATTTATGTGCACCACATTTGCCCAAAATTAGCGTCTTTTCGGCATTCTTATATCGCTTCTGACTGTCCCAATACATCCAACGCGTGTTACTCCTGCGGTGACATTCGCACCCCCTACTGATCACTGCTCCTGCCACTGCTGCTGTCATTTCCATTTTGACATATTTGCTGTCATTAAAGTAACTATTTTGTTCACAGATGGAGTTTGCTACAAAGTATCATTGGAAGTAATACTGTTTAAATGTACATATTGTAACAAACCCTCAGCTGTGTGAGCAAGACACATTTCTGGGTCGTATGATGTAAAGTATTCTTTTCTGAGCACAGATCTTTAGAGGGGCGACAAACGGGAATCCACGTGGCAGCATATTTTGGTCTGTATTATGGAGCCCCTGAGACCAGACGCCTATCACGAGTTGTGAGGCCTTTGTACAACGCCACAGCTTTAGCTGCATTGATCTCTATTATATCTCTCCTATTATATAGCTCCTCCATACAAGTTACAGTGTCTCGTTACCCGATATCCTGGATTTGTCTTGTTGTGACGCCGTCCCTTTAAAAAGACGTGGAATCCCAGGGTAACATTCCAGACCCGGAGTAAAATCTCCATAATGAATGAGGAATGTGGGAGACAATGGGGCTCTGTGTGTGAGGGGCTCGGGGGGCGCGCTGTATGGTCGGCTACAGAACACTGACACATTGTTACCATGCAGAATGTCAGGGACAATGCACTGAGACAATGTATCGTGTCCTGTTACAGAGATGTGAATGGCACCTGCACCTTCTGTCACCTCATGAGAAGTGAATGTAACTGCAGCGCCTGAATACGGAGCAGCGGGGCTGTAGGCACGCTGCATACCGCCATATAGTGCTGTAGGGTCCTGTATACTGCTGTTTACTGCTATAAACTGCAATGCTCTAAGGCACAATGCGTACCACCATGTAGTGCTGTAGACCTCTGCGTACCACCCCTTAGTGCTGTATACCTCTGCGTACCACCATATAGTGCTGTAAGACCTCTGCGTTCCACTTAAGTCTGGGAGACCTCTGGACCACCTATAAGCTGTATGACCCTGGTACCACTTACAGTTGCTTAACCCTGCGTCCACCATATAATCTGTAACCCTGGTACCACCATAAGTGCTGTATGGCTCTGCTACCACCTATAGTGATGTAAGCCCCTGCATACCACCATTAGTGCTGTAAGACCTCTGCTACCACCCATAAGTGCTGTATGACCTCTGGTACCACCATGTAGTGCTGTAAGACCCTGTGTACCACTATACAGTGCTGGTATGACCCCCTGGTCCCACCATATAGTGTTTTAAGGCCCCTGCTACCAATAAGTCTGTAGACCTCTGGTACCCCCTATAAATGCTGTAAGACCTCTGCGTACCACCATATAATACTGTAAGACCTCTGCGTACCACCATGTAGTGCTGCAAGACCTCTGCATACCACCATATAATGCTGTAAACCTCTGCTACCAAATTACGTGCTGTAAGACCTCCCGCAACCACAACATATAGTGCTGTTAAGACCTCTGCTTACCACATAGTGCTGTAAGACCTCTGTGTCACCATTATCGTGCCCCGTAAATAAGAAGACCCTGCGTACCACCTGTAGTGCTGAAGACCCTGCTCCACCATATAACTGTAAACCCTGCATCCACCATTAGGGGCTGTAAGGCCTCTGCTACCACCATATAGTGCTGTAAGACCATGCTAACCCCTATAATGCTGTATGACCCTGCGTACCACACTGTACCCGTAATGCTGTAAGGCCACTGCGTGCCCCAATATATAACCATGTATACCCACTGCGTACCACCATATAGTGCTGTAAGGCTACGCGTACACCATCGTAAGGTGCTGGGAAAAAGGGATGGGTGCGGGACCACCATATATTGTTGTAAGGCCACTTTATACCACCATATAGTACTGCAAGGTTCACTGTGTACCTCTAAATAGTGCTGTAAGGCTGCTGTTTAGTGCTATATAGTGCTGTAAAGCCACTGTGTCCCGCCATATAGTGCTGCAAGGCTTCCTGTGTGCCACCATATAGTGCTTTAAGGCTGCTGAGTAAAGCCATATACTGCTGTAAGACTGTTGTCTACCACATTGGGTGCTATAAAGCTTCTTCATCTACCATATGGTGTAGAAAGGGGCCATGATACGCAGCTGCTATGGGCTCAGAGATTAAAAGGCCACTTGGGTAAAGAACATAAAATTTTGGCTTTCTGTTTTAGCACTACTATCGGTTTTCTTTGAATAAAGTATACGGTATTATTTATACTTTAATCGTACCTCTGCTTTTCAGTGTCCTATAAGCTTGGGGTTGGGGGTCTCTCTTCTCATTTTGCTTTTAATTTTGGGCCATGAAATTTTAGTTACACCCTTGGCCCGTCTAAAAGAGGGGACGAGGCCGGGACGGATCGGTATCGAAGCTCTTGTCTGGCTAATACCTGGGGGCCCGGGAGTGAGGACACCTGAATACAACCTGCTGAAGTTGGGGGGACCATGTTTGGGATATACCCTAGAAAAAAAGGGTTTTTGGCTAACCCCAAGATCACAAGACCTTACGGGGGCCAAAAAAGGGGTCTGTTCCTTTTTACTGCGTTGGGCAGCGTACACCTTATACAGCAGAAAAAACAAAAAAAAAATGATGTGCGGAGCCCCCGTGTTCTTCACCCAGCACCAGCAAAAAGTGTGCACTTTTAAATTTCAATGTTATAATAGGTCCTATAGATAGTGGGGCCCCCCCGCTCGCATCCGCGCATCTGCTTCACAAAAACCGACCACCCCTTACTAGACGCCGTTGGGCCCTCTTAACTAACAAAAAAAAAAAAAGTTGTGTAAACCCCCCCCCCCCCCAAAAAAAAAATCTTTTCTGACCCCATGGGACAATGTGCAAAGAATAAATAAAAAAAAAAAAATTTTTAATAATCAAATAATAAAAAAAAAACAAATATAATAAAAATTTTAAAAATAATATTCTAACGAAAACCCCTGATAATTTTAAATAAAAAAATAAATTTAAAAAATACACAATAAAAAAATAATCTAAAAAACAACCCAACAGCCCAAACCACAACTTTTGCTCCGCCCCCACTTTAATGAATGTTCGTGACGAAACTAAAAATAAAAAATTTATTTAGCGCCACTTTTGCTGTTTAAAAAAAAAAAATAAAGTCCCCTGATATTTTTTTTCCACGTTAATACAAATCTAATGTAATAGTTACTGAAAAAAAGCCTTCATGTCAGGGGGAAAAAATCCCGCCCAAATTGGAGCAGAAAGACGGGAAAAAACCGTGAATTCTGTCAAAGAAAAGGTGTTAAAAAGGAAAGAATCCAGGATCTCCGGGGCCAAAATCTCCCCACATAAAGGGGCGCATTTGGATTTTCCGCGACCCGACCCAAACAACGGGTTACCAAAATTTTACTTAATTACTCTAATACATAGTGCCAGGGTTAACAGCGAATCTGGTCAGCCTGGCCCGGTTAGAAGTGGATGTGGGGTCATGTTAGAAGGGAAACACAGTGGGTAGTGTTGTTGTGAGCTGTGGCCAGTGATTTGAATGAGCAAGGTAGGTTAAAGGAAACAAGTGGCTCAGTGTTAACAACACCGGTGTCAGTATTATACGCAGCACGGGGGTCATGTTTTAGTGGAGATGAGGCCTAGTGATTATACACGCACAGTCTCATTTGTATTGGAAACTCGTATTTTTTAAAGGCCAATGGCTCAGTATTAGACGGACAGCACTGGCTCAGTATTAGTAAGGGCACACGTGGCTCATGATTATATAGTCAGATGATGGCCAGTGTTAGTACAGGACAGCACAGGGCCCCAGTGATTTTAAGGGAGATAGCTCAGATTATACAACAGCACGGGGGCTATTAGAAGGGAAACCGGGGGGTCAGTGATTTTTATAGTGCAGCATATGGGGTCAGTTTAGACGGAAAGCACGTGGCTCAGTGATTAGTAAGTGCGCATGTGGGCCCCGTATTTGTAAGGCAGCATGTGTCAGTGGTTTACAGGACACACGTGGTCATGATTATACAGACAGCCGGTGGCTCATGATTAGTACAGGAAGCACGGTGGCTCAGTGATTAGTAATGCAGCATATGGCTCAGGGTTATACAGGCAGCACGGGGCCAGTGATTAGTACAGGACAGCAAAAAGGGCCATGGTTAGTACGGGCAGCACTGGGTCGGATTTGTAACAGCCGTGGCCATGATTATACAGGACACCGGTGCCAGTATTTGTTATCAGCAGATGCCGGGGTTAAAAAGACTTGAAGTATATGTTTGGGGGGGAAATGTGATTGGGGTATAAGGGGGAACAGAACCAAGCTCTGGGGAAATTTTGGGGGGAGAGAAGCCAGCTCGGGGTAATTGGGGGAAGAAGCTGAGCCTGGGGGAAAAGAGGAGGAGAGACGCCGACTTGGTGTTATAGGGGGGAAGGACTGAGCTTGGGGATATAGGAGGGAGAGGGCCCTTTTGGGGGGGGAAAACTGGTGGGGATATAGGGGGGAGAGGGGCGAGCTCTGGGTTAAGGAGGGGGAAACGACTCTGGGATTAGGGGGAGAGAAGCCGAGCTCGGGTTTTATGGAGGGAGGAAAACCGGCTTGGGGGATATAAGGAAGGAGCTGACTCTGGGTAAAGGGGGGAGAACTGACCCGGGGGATATAGGGGAGGAGGCTGACTCTGGGGGAAAAAATGGAGAAACCCAGTCTGGTATAAGGGGGGAGAAACCAAGCTTGGGGTTTTATAGGGGGGAGAGGGGGGAACTTTGGGAAAAGGGGGGCGGCTGGGGGATATAGGGGGAAAGCCAACTCTGGTTATATAGGGGGGAGGGATGAGCTCTGGGGTATATAGGGGGGAGAGAACTGAGCTCTGGGGGTTTTTGGGGGGGAAGGGGATTCTGGGGTATAAGGGTGGGGGAAAACGAATCTTTGGGGGGGGTTTATATAGGGGGAGAGAAGGGGACTTGGGGGATATAGGAGGGAGAGAAGCTGAGATCTGGGGTTAAGGGGGAAAAAGCCCAGCTCGGGTTTTAGGAGGGAAGGGAAAACTTGGGGTAATAGGGGAGGCCGGGCGGGCCACCGGGGGTCGGGGAAACCCCCGGGGGGGGCCCCCCCGTCCTTGGGGCCCCGGGGGCAGTGCCGTCTTTCCCGGGGGCCCGGGACCCCTCCTTCCCCGAACGCCCCGGGCCCC
>JAODAL010052486.1:0-25941 GCA_025379985.1 Phyllomedusa bahiana
CCGCTTGCAGGAAAAGATTAGAAAAGCGGGGCCCTACCGGAGGCCCCCAATCGGGGCCCCCCTTTTTTTGAAGGAAAACCCGGGGTCCCCCAAAAAGGGAAAATTAATTTTTTGGTCAGGACTTATGAGAAATCGCACCCAAAAACGCTTCTTTTCATTTTTTAAATGTTGCGTTTGGGCATAATCCCCATCCCGTAAAAATTTTTATTCCCTCTTAAGTGGAATGTTGGGGAAAAGGGACTTTATACCTAGTGTGCATAATTCTTTTTAACCTTTGATATATCAATATCTTTAATTACCCCCCAAGAACGGGCCCCGGTTTCCTGTAGGATTTTAGAATTTTTTTTTCTTGAAAATTTGGTTGGAGAAAACATATCAACGTATGCTCCCGGGGGGTTCTAAACTGAAGCGATGCCCGACACAAGGGGCCCGGCCCCCGGGTTTTGGGTTTTGGTATTTGGACTTATGAACCTTGGGGGCCCTTTCAGAATCGGGCACGTGGGTTATTTTTTAATAGAATATGTTTTTCATGGTTGAGGGTTTCCCGCCTCAAAAACCTCTTTTAATTACTTCTTAAACTAATTATTAAATTCATTTGTTGGGTCTTTTTTGGGGGGTACAAACCCCGGGGAAAAATCTTGGGTTTTTGTCATTGCTTCTTTTTAAATATAGGGGTTCCCCGGGTTCCTTTTAACAATGAGGCCCCCCCTTTTATGCTTTTTTAAATAAGGATAGGGGTTGTCTTTTTTTAATTTCCCTTAACGCTTCCCTTTTTTTTTATGGGGGTTTTTAAAACATGCGTTTTGCTTTATTCTCCCTTTGGTTTTTCATTACTCCTTTTTTAAACCCAAAATGCTCAAACACCTAAAGGGTTTGGGATTTTAATTCTGGGTCAAAAATGACTATGTTTCTTGGCTTATTTGGAAATTCACGGAAGGTTGGGTATTTTCTTCCCCGAGGGGCCCCTAAAATGGGGAGCCCTCAATTTGCAAAGTTTTTTTCCTTTTTGAATTGGGTTACGTAACGCATGGGGATGGTTTCCCACTTTTTTTCCCTGCAGTTATGTTTTTAAATTAATGATTTTATTTTTAGTGTATTTTTTGTTTTTTTTTTTTTTTTTTGTTGTGTGTTTTTTAACAAATTTTTGAATGTAGGATTTAAAACGCTCTTTCCCCTATTTAAGGAGTGTCTGTATACTGTATGCTCGGGCCTGGGAAGGGGGGAAAGGAGTTTTGCCCGAAAGTTGCACGTCCCCGAGTGCGCGCTAGTACCATCATTGCGCCATCCCCCTGCTCGGGGCCCCTGGGTTCCCAGATCGATGCATGGATTTTGCCTTAAATTTTTTTGGGAACGACCGGGAGGTCGAAAACATTTAAACGCTGAGTATTTTGCTTTTACCATTGTCCATTTTATTGCCCAGTTTGTATATCACGGTTAAATCCCTGAAAGGGATGTAAATTTTTTAAAATGCTTCATTAAAGGGGGTTGGGAAATTTTACCTGGGTCCAATATCTCTTTATAAAGTTTTTGCTCCAGGGTTAACCGCCATGTGCTCCAGTTTTATCATAAAAAAAGCACATTTCGTTCCCCCCCCCGAACCCCCAAAACCTTGGGGACTTCTTTAAAGGAACCCGAAGTTTTCCTAAAATTCTAAGGGAATTCCCCCCGGGGTTTAGATAAATTCGCCCATTTTTTTTTTAAATGAATTTAGACCCCCATAAACGATCGCGCCCCCCTGTGGTGAAACCTCTAGAGAGACTTAAAAGGGGTTTCCTGCTACAAAAAATAGCTGTAAAAATTTGTAGGGAACCAAAAAAAAGACATTTTCCCAAATTTTTTTGTTTTTTTCCCATTGTTTTCCTTAAGGAGATAAAAGGAATTTTGACCTCCCGGGCTGTTTAAATTCCCTCAGAAAATGACCTGTGTTATCTCTCCCCCTGCTGTTTTTTCCTTTGTGATAGCAGTGAGTGTTTGTCATCCAAGGTTTTGGCAGCCCCCCTTGTGCTGCTGGACGGGTTAAAGCTTGATTTATCTAAAAAAACAGAAATGTAATTAGGGCTTTTGTTTGAGGGGACGATAAAGCCTTTTTCCCTTGTTTGGCGTTTCAGAAGCTTTTGGTTTAATCTGATCAAAATTAGAAAACTAAAAACCCCGCCTTGAATACAAGCACAGAGCTGTATGAAATTAGTTGTCTGAACCAGGAAGGGGACGAGTATTTCATTCATGAACCCCTTGAAATCTGTGGGGAGAAAAAACTTTTTAAAAATTTAAAAGAAAAATTTTAAAACCTTTTAAAAAAAATTAAAAAGTTAAATTTAAAACCCCCCTTTGCCTTTTTTAAAAATTTAAAAAAAAATAAATTTAATAAAAAAGTTACACAAAATTGGTATCGCTGCTTTAAAAAAGTTTTGGTTTCTATTAGTTTTTTACCCCCGTACGCTAAACCCCGTAGAGGGAAAAAAATTCCACAAGGCCCAAATTTTTGCGGGTTTTTTTTTTTTGGGTCATTTCATGCCCCCCTTTTAAAAATTATCATAGTTTAATAGTTTCTATTTTGAAAGGCCGAAAAAAGACGAGCGCCCCATCCAGTTCACCCTGTTGTGCTAATTTTGGTTTTTTTTTTCCTTTAGGGAAAACCCCAAAAAAACCCCAATGAGGGGTAGAAGCCAATTGTCCTCTTTTGGGAAAAAAAATTTCCTTTCCCCGACTCCAATCTGGCAATCAGAAAAACCCCCGGGATAAATTTGGACCCCTTTTTTTTTGAATTCTATTTCACGGGTTAACCCTTTGTTATATTATCGCTCCAAAAATGCTTTTCCAAAACCCTTTTTTTAACTCTTTTTAGTGGGAAAAACACCATGACAAGTTTCCCTTTTTGGCAGAAAAGTTCCCCAGTTCTCACTGCTCTTACAGTAAAGAATCCCTTTCCTTTTGTTTTTGTAGAACTTTCCCCTTCCTCAAGACGAGAGGGATGCCCCCTTTTTTTCTAGCAGTCCTGGGTTTTTAAATAAATCTTGGGAGAAGATCTCTAATTTACCTTTGGGTGGGATTTAAAAATTTTTTTTTATGTCCCCCCCTAGCCCTTTTCTCTAAACGAAAAATCCCTACTCTTGCTTTTCTTTTTTGGGGGACTTTTTAGTCCACCCCGTCCTTTTATTATTTTTGTTTTTCCCGCCCTTTGTATGTTCAAGCTCTACAAAAGTCTTTCCTGTGCCTTTTGGGGCCCAAAACTGTACACAAATATTTCCATGTGGGGGTCTAACCCAGTTTCTTGTATAATGGGAGAATAATTTTTCCCC
The DNA here is from genome assembly GCA_025379985.1 of Phyllomedusa bahiana. Classification (NCBI taxonomy): domain Eukaryota; kingdom Metazoa; phylum Chordata; class Amphibia; order Anura; family Hylidae; genus Phyllomedusa; species Phyllomedusa bahiana. The sequence goes on from JAODAL010052486.1 coordinate 3,300, forward strand.
ATTTATGTGCCTCTGTTTCCCCTTTTTAAAGCACCCCATGATCTATTTGCCCTTGGGAAACTGCTGTTTTGGGAAAATGACTGCCCACAAAATTAAAATTTTAAATGTCCCCCGGTTTCCCCCAAAATCCTTTTCCCATGGATTTTTTCCCCGCCTTTTTTTTCCCTTTAACATGGTGGCCCGTAATGGATTTTTTCCCCCCCTTGGGGCCCTAAAATTGCCTTTTTTGTGTTAAACCCCATCTGCCATTTTTCCCCGCCCAAGGGGTTTCCAAATTATCCAGACCCCTTTTGTAAAACACAGGGTTTCCCCTATTTGTTTTTTGATTACTTTCAAAGAAACTTTTTTATCGTCTGCCCAAAAATCGGTATTTACTGTGCAATCCATGTGTAAAATCGTTAAAAGAAAAGTTTAAGAGGATAGGGCCCCAAAACTGACCCTTGTGGTAAACCCCCCTAGTAACAGGGGATCCAGTTGGTATGTACCGTTAATTAACCCCACCCCTTTTTTTTTTTATCCGTGAGCCAGTTCTTTCCCACTTGCACAAAGTTTTCCCCAAAATCCAAGCTTTCCTTTTTTTTACCAACCTTTTATGTGGCCCCCATATCAAATTTCTTTTGAAAAAAAATTAGATATATGACATCCAGTGCCCCACCCCGTCCAGTTAAACATTGACTTCCCATAGAAGCTGATGAGGGTTTAGTTGACAAGCGAACATTCCCCTGAACCCCTGCTGGAACGCCGTTATACATTTATTTTCAAATGAGATACTCCAAAGGATAGCATTCCCCTGAGAAAAAACCTTTAAACATTTTTCCCCAAACAGGGGGTCAAAATTGGGTGGCCCCATAGTTTCCTGGACCCCTTTTTGACCCTTTTTGGGGTATTGGGACCACATTTGCTAAGGGCCAATCCTTTGGGGGCATTTCCCCCTTTTTGACCGTCCATTAAAAATTTAAGGAAAAGGGGCCATCTAATTTACAAACACTTAAAACTTTTTAGGACACGTGGGTGTATGCCTCTGGAACCCGGGGGGTTTGTCTATTTTAATCTTTTTAAAAGGAAACTGGACTTTTCCCTTTTGGGGTTAAAAACAAGGGAAAATTTTTTGTTGGAGTTTAAACATCCCTTCTGTTCAACAGGGGAACCCCACCCTCCTCGGTAAATACAGTGGAGAAAAAAGTGTTTAATAGGGTTTTCTTTTTTCTAATCGCCCTCTACTGTCTCTCCCTAGTTTTTTTCAAAAGGGCCCAAAATTTTCTGTTTTTAAACTTTTTTTTTTTCTTTTTTTTTTTATAGTTTAAAAAAATTTTGGGGTTAAATTTTTCTTTCTATGGCGTACGTCTTTTCCGGTCTTTCCCGCTTTGCTTCCTTTATCTTTATTTTACACACTTTATTTTTTTCCCCCTATTTTCTTAGGCCCTTCACACCCTCCTGTTTTAGTAGCTGAAACCTTTCTTTTTGTTTTTTTATTGCCCTTTTTACATCCCTTTGATCCAATGTTTTTTTCCTTTTCTAATTATTTTTTTACCATAAGGTAGACCTCTCCAGGGGTAGCCTAATGTTTTTAAAAATATCCCATTTTTTATTAGTAAGAGGGGCGAATTGTTTCTAACGAAGGGAATTCTTTAAATTTCAGGAAAACTTCAGTTCAAACGAAGTCAACTTTGGGTACTTGGGGTGAACGAAGTGGTTTGATTGAAAAATGGCTGCGGCACAGGGCGTTACATGGGGCAAAGAACTCTGGGGGAAGAAGGGGCATAGCCTACAGACATGTGCAAATGAAGCCAATCAGAGACCGGCGGGATTCTGTACTCCCCGCACTATATAAGCTGGGGGGACCCGGGAGCTCACACTCCTCTCACGTACTGTTCGGGGAAGGTGCTGCCGCGCTGTTTTTAAAAAAGCTCTTATGAAAATTGTTTTTTATATAGCGATTTCTGGGGGGGTTTCTCAGCTTTCTCAGAGACTGTTCTCTTTAATGTTTTTTTTTTCTAATTTTTTTGGGGTATTGGATCTGAAATCCAGTTTTCGTCCCTGCAGCTGATAACTTTTCAATATCCAATGGTCTAAGCCATTTTCCTTTGATTCTTTTAAAAGAAACAGCGTTTTTACAATACAAATACCACTTCTTTTTTGGGCTGCTCAATTCTTTGGCCAAATTTTACATCCAGGGTTAATTTAAGCGTTGTTTTGCTGGGTCTGAACCAAAAACTGTCTTTTTAAAACCCAAAATATAAAAATTTTTCCTGTAGCCTAATTCACAAGAAAGGGGTTAATTACAACTGATCCTTTTTGTGGGGTTAAAAACACGCAATTGAAAACCCCACAAAGCACGGGTTTTGACCCAATTCTTTTGGCCAATTTACACCAGGGGTTAATTTAACGTTTTTTTTGTGTTTGTGCTACAAAAATAAACCTCTTTTCAACCCAAAAATATATAAATTTTCCGTAGCCCTAATTCAAAAAAAGGGTTTAATTACAATGATCTCTTGTTTGGGGCGAAAAACACGCAATTGTAACACGCTAAAAGCACTATTTTGTGGGCTCAAATTCTTTGGGCGCAATTTACTCCAGGGGTTAATTAAGCGTTTTTTTGCTGGGTGCTGACAAAAATAAACCATCTTTTTAAACCCAAAAAAATAAATCTTTCCTTTACCCAAATACACAAGCAAAGGTTAATTACAACTGTACTCTTGTTGTGGTGCGAGAAAACACCAATTGTAACACCAACAAAGCTACTTTTTTGTGGGGCTCAATACTTTGGCGCAATTACTCCAGGGTTAATTAAGGTTGTTTTGCTGGGTGCTAACCCAAGAACCCTTTTTTCAACGCCAAAATATAAAAATTTTTTTCCTGTACCAAATTTCACAAGAAAAGGGTTTAATTACAACTGTATCTCTTGTTGGTGTGAGAAAAACCCAATTGTAATACGCACAAAGCTACTATTTGTGGGGGCTCAATTCTTGGGGCAATTTACATCCAGGGGTTAAATTTTAAGCGTTGTTTTGCTGGTGTGCTGACAAAAAAAACCTTTTTTTTTTCAACCCAAAATATATACATTTTTCCTTAGCCAAATTTCATGTCCGAAGGTTAATAAGCCTTTTTTGTCTTTTACTTTTATAAAACACACGTGTTTTTAAAAACGACACATACAAGAAAATTTTTTCCTGGCCATTTGTGGACAAATTTATATCCAAGGGTTACCCAAGCTTGTTACGGGTTTTTTTGGGATCAAAAACAGGGTTAAATTTATCATATAAGATATCATCCTCAAACAGTGTCTTACATTTTAGAACAAACATTTTCAGACAGGTTTGGGGCAGCCTGCACCTGCAGGGCGTGGCACAAACTTTCCCTTTGAACCCCAGGCGCACACAGAAATGGGACGTCACAGCGGGGTCCTCGGTGAGGCCACAACTCTGCTGTCACTAGCGGCCTAGTTGTTCACAACCCAAGGGGTTCTTGTTGGTTACTAGTCACCCTTCCCCCCAGATGACATCTACAACCCCGCCAAGAGTCGGTGGAACCCAACAAAACCATTATTGGCATGGCCCGGGGAGGGGGTCACGCCCTCACCGTCCACCCCCTCTGTCCCATCCGGTTTCCCCAGCCAAGATCTACTATGTGTCTGGGCTCCCCGCCACATAAGCGGGGATAACAATTTGAGGGGGGCATCAGCACTACTTGGCACAAAAAAAAGGGGGCCAATATCGCCTGCTTCTTGCAGAGGCAGCAAAGTAAAAATTGGAGAGTGGCATGGAGGTCATGTTGTGAAGGCAGCCTCGGAAATACCAAGACCGTGATGAACAGCAGTGACGTAAACAAAAAATAGGAGTAACCCGACCCATTTGGGACCGTGGGGCAAGGGCTCGTCATTGTCAGGAAAAGGGCGTCACTTGCGCGTCGGGCACACCAGCCAAAAGTGGTCGGGGGCCGTGAGTCAGCAGGGTAGAAAGCAGTGTGGGGGCGGGAGCCAAGGGGCCCCAGGGGAAAAAAAACCCCCCTTTCGGGGTCCAAAAAAGTAGCCACAGGGCTCACGGGGGCAGCGGGGGCAGATCACTCAGGGCGGACGTGGCGTAAAACCATCTCGGCGGTGTGGCAGTTTTTTTTCTAAAAAACCGGGAGAGCGAATAGGTATATGTAAACTGTGGCATAAAGGAACGGGCCAGGGAGTAACTTTTGGCACCAAGGCCCTCCAACACATGCAGCGTCACCATCCGGTGGCCTGGGAAAACTGGCTCAGATGTGGTGGTCACCCGCCGCCGCAGCACAGCAGCGCCCATGGCACGCATCCATTGCGCCATAAAGGGGCTACACCCCCTCTGCAAAGGGAGCTTTTCTCTTTGACATCTCCCCGGCCAGATCTCCTGCCCCTCGCACTCAGGGGCGCCACATCGTTCAGCGAGGCGGTTGCAAAAGACAAAAGCCCCAAACCCACCTAAGGTGCAGCAGCTGACCGTGCCCCTTCCAAGTTGTTGGTACGCATCCCTCCCTTTCCAAAGGTGGACTCTCACCTTCAGGAACAATGGCTTGTGCCAGCTGAGATGGAGAGTTCCAACCTAATTTTTTTTTCCAAAAAGGCAACCAGCACTCATAAATTGTAAACAGACTGGGTCATCCTTGAGCTTAGGGTTTGTTCCAAGGTGCAGGCAGCGCGGACGTCTGGAGCTGTAACTACGGTCAGGACCATACATGTCCTTTAGGGGCCCACTGGTTAATGTGCTTTCCAGCCCAGGCACACCAAAAACTTGGCAGGACGCCACTTTCTCCCCCCACTTTTTTTTGTCAAAACGCTGAAACCTGCCCAATGTCCGCCCCTCCTCCTCCCCCACCACCACCACTCACCCTCCACAATATTGCTCCTCATACCACATTGTATGGGGGGTGGTTTTTCACCATTTCTACACCTGGTTTGCCTGGCAAACAAGCACACAGGGGAGGAACGCTCCCGTCAGCAGAAAAAATCGAGGTGGTTTTTCTCCGCCCAAGTGCAAATCGAACCATGGTGACGGACAATGGAGAAATGGTGTCCGCCGGCACCGAGGGGGGGAGGGCCCATGCGCCCTGCATGCGCACGTTTTTCAATCTGGTTGTGAAAAGGTTCCTAATTCTTCCCCCGATTTTTCAAACATTCTGAAAATGGGGCCCGGGAAAATTGCATGCACTTTTCCAATTTGAAAAAAGCCAGGAACACCCCCCCGAGTTGCAGCGGAGAACGGCCCCCCCAACACACTCTATACATTTTTTCCACCCCGGGAATTCCAGCCTGCACATGTTTGGACCGACTGTATGAAACGAGAAAGGCCCCTTAACATTTTTTAGATCCAGGAGACAGAAATACCCCCCGTGTAACTTTGATGTCAGCCAGTGGGAGCCCTTTTGCTGACACTCCCGTTTGTTGAGGCCATTCAGGGGGGCGACTTATTTTTCATCCCAGGGCTACGGGGGAATAACACATTCCACGCTTCACCGGAAAGATGCTGAAAAATCTTCTGGGCAGGGATGGAACGTGGCGACTAAAAACTCGGGGTACAGATCCGGGGGGACTGAAATGGAAAGGAAAGGAGGAGGACATTGGACAAAGCATTGTCTGGTGAAATGGTGATTTTTCTACCCAGGGGACAAAGAGGAGGGGCAGACAGCTGGAGGGGGGTGGATGGAATGAGGGGAAAACGAGGCAATGCCCCCAAGCACCCGGGGAGTATACAGTGAATGGAGGGAGGGGGCCCCTCGGAGTCACTTTGCAGATGGCCCCACAAGCTTATTTGCCGGCTAGTGACAGCCGAATAGTCACATCCGGCAGAGGAGACTTCTGGGTCTCCACCCTATGGGGCCCCGCTACCGTCCAAAATGGGAGCCTTTTTCCCCCTATTGAAGGGAAGACAAACCAAAACTATAGGGGAAACCTCCGTAATCATTTTTGGCGCTGCCTAGTGCGGCATCCCCTCCTCTGACAGGTCGACGGGGGGGCCTCGCGCTCACGTACTACGCGGGCGCTGGGGGGAAGGTGGGGGTAGGAGCAACCACTCCACATAGAACCTAAATCGGAGTCCTGAGACACTTCCTTTCACCCCCAGTGAGAGGGAGTCCCCAGCCGCAGCACGGGCCTGGAGCAGTCCTGAACCAAAAGGTGTGGCCACTTGGACACACCTGCCACCTCATTTTAAAATCCCTGGACTACGGGGGAGCCAAAATGGATTGTGGCCCAACTTTCCGAGTTTTTCAGTGGAAAGCGTCCTGCCCGCCAGTATTGGGACAGAGGGGGTTTCAGTGGGGGCGGGGGCCATCGTTACCCCCAAGGGGAACCCCTTGCCACGGGAAATTGGGAAAACTGACCTTTGTCAAAATAATTAGGCGGGACGCCAGGATTTCCACACACCAATGCCGAGCGCAGTCTGGTTCAAACTACCTCCTCACCACTATTCTGATGCCGCCCCACCTATGCCACACATCTCTGAATTTCTCCATCTGCCCACCACCATCTTTCCAGGGGCGATATTTCCACCCCCCTCAACACTCTGTCATTTTGCCACTCTAGACCTCACGCCGCTGCTGTTTCGTTGCCGTACACCACACGTTCATTGTGCCCCTGTCTGACCTCAGCGCTGCTGTGGGTGCTTGTTTGCCGGGAAAATCCACACTGTGTCATTTTGCCACGCCTGACCTCATCGCGCCGCCCGGGCCTCCCTCTCCGCATTGTGCCACTCTGTGGGTTTCCCCCTGTTTTGCCACCCCAGAAGTCATTGTGCCACGCCTGATCTCATGCTGCTGCTGTCTGCCTCCACACTGTATCATTGTGCCATTCTGTGGCCTAAAACTGTTTTTCCGCCCCCATGTCATTGTGCCACTGCCTGACTCAGCTGCTGCTGTCCTGACCTCCGCCTAGTCATTGTGCCACCGTGGCCCCAAAAACTGTTTGCCGCCTCCAGAATTCATTGTGCCCCTCCTGATCTCTGCTGCTGCTGGCCCTGACCCCACACTGTAACATTGGCCATTCTGTGCCTAATACTGTTTTGCCGCCTCCATGCATTGTGCCACTGCCGATCTCATCTGCTGCTGTCGTGACCTCCCGCTCTCATCATTGGCCACTCGTGCCTAATACTCTTTTTTCCCCTCCAGAATTCATTGGCCCCCCTACCTCAACTGCTGCCACCGTACCTCCACACGTGTGATTGTGCCACTCTGTGGGGCCCAAACGTTTTTCCCCCTCCAAATGTCATTGTGCCACTGCCTGATCTCATACGCTGCCGCCTGACCCCACACTGTTGATTTGCCACTCGTGGCCTAAACGGGTTTTTCCGCCCCAAATGTCATTGTGCCACTGCCCGACTCATACTGCAGCCGCCGGACCTCCACACGTGGGATTGTGCCACTCTGTGGCCTAAACTGTTTTTTCCGCCTCCCAAAAAGGGCATTGTGCCACTGCCTGATCTCAAAGCTGCGCGTCGTGACCTCCCCACGTATCATTTGTTTTCCCCTTTGTGGCCTAATACTGTTTTGCCGCCCCAAATCATTGCCACTGCCCGGGGCCTCATACGCGCCCCCGTGACCCCCCTCAGTCATTGTGCCACCGTGGCTTCCCTCGTGTTTTGCCCCCTCCAAAATGTCATTGTGCCCTGCCTGACCTCAGCGCTGTGGCTGCCGCCGTCACCTCCCACCTTTCACTAAGTTGCCACCTGAGCTCTCACTTGTTTTTTTCCAGCCTTTCCCCTGCATACTTTATCAGGCTAATTCCCCCTATTTTTTTTGGGTTTTTGCCCTCTTAAATGCCCCCAAATTTTTTAGGAAGCGTTTTTAAGAGCGGCGGCATCATCTGCGTGTCATACTAAAACACAACATTTTTATGAAGACCAAACCAACATGGCACAACGTTCACAGCAAACCCCGCAGGCTCTGTGCACCTGAAATAGCTGCTTTTTAACCGATTCGTCCCAAATAATTCGGACCGGGAAATTTTTTTTTTTCGGGAAATTCGGGGAAATTTACCGAATCGGGAAATTTTTTTGGGAAAAACGCCCATCTCTAATTTAAATTTGTTTCTGGGCCCAAAATTTTAAAAACATTGTCCCAGTCCCAAAACGGGTTTTGGGGCCCCCTCTAAGCAAATAAAAATTTTTCCTTTCCCAAAAAATTCCCGTGGGTTTTTGTGGGTTGGGCAAAAAACTCTATTTAAGGATAAACGGAAATTTTAAATTAAAACTATGTCACTAAACCCCCGGGGCCCCCAACCGAACCTTTTTTTAACGCTTTTCAGGTCTATTATCAATAATTTAAAAAAAAAGGGCCTTTTTCCCCCTGTCGGGGCCTTTACCCATTTTCAAAAGGGAAATTTTTCAATTTTTTATTGACAAAAACCCGTTTTCCCTTTGTGAAGCTACAGGGGTTTTAATTTCCCAATTTATTTTCTGGATAATTAAATCCCCATAAATAATACCCTCAAATTTTGGGTTAGCCCCTCATCTATTTGCCGAGGAAATACATCTTCTATGGGTTCTTTTTTTACTTGGGGGGCCCAAAGCAGACCCCCCCATTTGTAAAATTTTTTGTTATTGTTTTTCCCCCATGTTTTATTTACCCAAATTTTCCCCTTGGTTCATTACCTTTTCACTATTAAACTTCCCGCAGTGTTTGGGTTTTAAAAATTTTACATAAGGAACCGACACCTCCCCCTTTTCCGGGCCTTTTACAACCTTTTTAAAAAAACGAAATTTCCCGTAAAATTTTAAACCGCCCAGGTCGTAGCCTCGTCCAGCCCTGTCCCCCGTTATCCCCCCCTATTTTCCCCAAAAATTTTTTTTTCAGCTATTATTAAAAACTAGTTCATTTTATTTTGTTGGTCACACTCCTGGCATTGGGCCCATGCCCAAATTTTTAAATTTTTTTAGTTTTTTAAATTCCCTTTCCCCCCTGATATTTTTAACTATTTGCCCCCCCCCCCCCCTTAACCCCCCCCCCCCCCCCCCCCCCCTCCCCCCCCCCCCCCCCCCCCCCCCACCCCCCCCCCCCCCCCCCCCACCCCCTGATTTATTACTAAAAAACCCCCCGCTCTCTACTTTTACTATCTTGCATCTTTTCCTTTTTCAATTTTCCTCCCCCCCATCCCCTATTTTTTAAATATTCCTCCAACTTCCTGGCCAAATTTTTTGGGCCCCCAAAAACAGCGCAAACCCCCCCATTTAAAATGCAGCCCATCCCCAGCATAAGCCCGTAGCCAAAAACAGAAGTTTAGCCCCCTTTCCCAAAAAAACCCAAATCCCTCTTTTCCCAAACCCAATTTTTGGGGCCACTTTTTCCCTCTCTAATCTCCCTCTTTCCTCTCTGGGGTTGGCTTTTGGAACAGGTTTTAAAATTTTTGAAAATAATTTTCCCTGGGGGTCCTTTCCCTTGGGGCTTTTGACCTAAGTGCCGAAAAAAATTTTTTTAAAGGGAACCCCCACCTTTCCTCAACCTTTTCATTGGGGGCCAAAAGGACCATACAACTGGAAATTCTCACCACCCCACCCACATCCGTCAACCCGACCCATATGTCGAACCTCGGCCCCCCGGGAAACAACATTTCTTTTCGACGATCCCGCTTTGTGGCAGATTGGCCCCCGTCCCCTGCCCCTAAATTTTTGGAGCCCCCAACCCACTAGCACCTTCCTAGCCTTACCTTTACTCCCCATTTCCCCCTCTTAATGGGCAGAAAAGGGGAGTGTCTTGCTGCAGCAAAAGGCTATTTTTTGAAACTGATTCCCCCCCCACTCCAATCTTCAAAATTTTTGGGGGGTACCAAATCAGGGCTTTCCTCCCCCGACACTCTTTTCTACCCTTCTTTTTTGACTTTTTTACCCAACTACTGTCTCATGTTCCTGCACCTTTCCCTGCTACCAAACCCCCCCCAACACTAACACCTGCGATGAGGGGGCTCAAAATTGAAAAATCGCTTCCAAGTTTTGGGGAATTTATCTCATGTTGCAAAAAGCTCATTTAGATCCAGGGTCCGGGTTTCTAAATGGCCGTTTCACACAACTTGGCCCCAAACAAATATGCCCCCTCAACTGTTTCTTTAAAAATGGAATACTTGCACAGGTTTTTGCACTGACACATTGTCCCAAAAAGCTAAAAGTGGATCAAAAAGTTGCATGCATTCCCAAAATGATACCAAATTAAAAACAAAAACACTTCAGCCTGCAAAAAAAAGCCCTCTAAAGGGCTGGGAAGGGATAATCAAAAAACCCTTTTTATCACAGAAATCAAAAATTTGAAAAATAGAAAATGCTTTGATTTTTTTTCTTTGTTCATGTTACCAAAACACAATGAAAATCGTTCAAATTTTTTTCATTGCCGATTTGACCGAAGGGTAATTTAAACCCCCAAAATACAGATACCACAACATTTTTTTCCAAAAAATTTAAAAGGGCGAAAAAACAAGACACCTGCAACATGGTACAAGTATGTTTTTTTCACATTTTGCACCACTTGAAATTTTTTGCAGTTTTTTGCGGTTTCCCAGTATATTTTATGGTACATTGAATGACCCGATCAGAAAGTACATCTTGTCCCGCAAAATAAAGCCCTCATACGTCTATATAGATGAAAAAATAAAAAGTTATGCCTCTGGGAAGGCAGGAGGGAAAAACGAATGTTTTATGGTTAGTGCTGTGAGAAACTGTTTTTATAGTTTTTATTAGATGGTTTTAGTAAATATTACACAATATTTTTTTCCATTTATAATCGGGTCTGGTACCCCTGACTGGTTGGCACTGCAATGGGAACCCGAGTGGCCCAATCCTTTGCCAACCAATTTATGGGACAGTATGAAAATAATTTTATCTATTCACAACACAAACACACTAATATACCCCTACTTTTCACAACATGTACACCTACTATAGCAGACTGTAAACCCTTGTTTTAAGCCACATTGTACTTTTTAATATTGCGCTTTTTTAAACCAAAGTGTACCCCTGCTTTAAGCCACAGTGTACTCCTTATTTGCACAATGTGTACAAATGGTTTTGCACACAGTTTACCCCTTTTCAAAACTATAGTATACCACTGCTTTATACATTTCCTTGAAAGGTGCTGAAAGAAAATAGAAAGGTTGGGGAGAGGGGAAGAATATTCAAATCTCATGTAATGTACTGTATCTGCACTCCCACCTTTTATGGTACATACAGTTGAAACCAGAAGTTTACATACACTATATAAAAAGACACATCTGCATGTTTTTCTCACTATCTGACATGAAATCAGAATAAACCTTCCCGTTTTAGGTCAATTAGTATCCAAGAGAGAATTTTTATTACCTTCTGCAAAGTCAAAAGTTTCCATACACTAGGATTACTATGCCTTTAAACAATTTGGGACAGAACACATTATGATCTCATGTCTTTGGAAGCTTCTGATAGGTTTATTGGCAACATCTGAGTTAATTAGAGACACACCTGTGGATTTATTTTAAACACACATCAGAAACACATTGCTTCTGTGTGTAACATCATGGGAAAGGCTAAAGAAATCAGCCAAGATATCAGAAAAAGAATTGTGGACTTGCACAAGTCTGGATCATCCTTGTGTGTAATTTCCAGATACCTAAAGGTATTTCATTCATCTGTACAAACAATTTTACGCAAGTACAAACAAGATGGGAATGTCCAGCGATCATACCGCTCAGGAAGGAGACGGGTTGTGTGTCTCAGAGAAGAACACGCTTTGGTCTGACGTGCATATCAACCCAAGAACAAAAGCAAAAGACCTTGTGAAGATGCCGGTGGAAGCTGGTAAGATTGTGTAATTATCCACAGTGAAGCAAGTTCTGTATCAACTTGGACTGAAAGTTCACTCTTCCAGGAAGAAGCAAGTACTCAAAAAAAAAAAAAAAAAAAAAAAAAATTTGCAAATGCACCGGAATAAATACCTACAATTTTGGGGACATGTCCTGTGGTCTGACGAAACAAAAATTGAACTGTTTGGCCATAATGACCATTGTTACGTTTGGAGGAAAAAGGAGAAGCTTGAAAGCTTAAGAACACCATCCCAACTGTGAAACATGGGGGTGGCAGCATCATGTTGTGGGGTAGTTTTGCTACAGCAGGGACTGGTGCATGTCACAAAAGTGGCAGCATGAAGAAAGAAGATTATGTGGCAATATTGAAGCAACATCTCAAGGTATCATCCAGGAAGTTAAAGATTGGTTGGAATGGGTCTTTCAAATGGACAATGACCTGAAGCATACTGCCAAAAACGGTTTAAAAATGGTTTAAGGTAACCCAGCAATGTTTTGGAGCGGCCATCAAAAAACCCCCTGATCTTAATTTTATTGAAAATTATGCAAAGCTAAAAAGGGGTGTACAAGACGACCACAAAAATGACTCAGTTACCCCAGTTCACAGGGGGAAGGGGACAAATTTCCTACCAAACAGTGAAAGTTTGGGGAAGGGACCCAAAAAAAGTGACCCAAGTCAACATTTTTTAAGGGGGCAATCTAGAAAATCAAGAAATTTTGGAACTTTTGATTTTGTAAAAAGGGTAAAAAATCCCTTAAAAATTTTCTTTTTTTCGGGTTTTTGGGGAAAATAAAAATAATTTGGTTTCTAATTGACCAAAACGGGGGGTTTTTATTCTGATTTCATGTCAAATGAGAAAAACATGCAATTGGCTTTTTTATATAGTGTATGTAAACTTTTGGTTTCAACTATGCATTCTACGCTTTAGCCACTTTGTTGTACCAGTTTATGAATCCTATTTTTGATGAAGAGATTACTGTGCAGGTTTTTATTTGTTGCATTCAGCACATCCAAATTTATTTATTCCATTTTTTAATATATCTTTATTTTGCTTTGTCTTATGTTTTATTTGATACTCTTATATTAACACAGTGATTTACCAAGTGCAATAACGTTAGTATAAATAGCATCAATCTCTTTCCCCTCTTTTATGACATTTACTTGTAAATATATTTGTTCTTTGGCCTATGCATACATAGGTGTGTATTACAGCAACTGTAGTGCTTATCATTTATTTTTGATGTGCTGTTTATATATTATTTAGTATTTATCACCTTTATAATTTTGTATAGATACTGATGCCTGGTGTTCACCAATAATATGTAGATATTTTTACGCCTATTGTCATACAGTCATGATCACTTTTATTTTTTATTTTACTATCTAAGTACGGACATGCTCAGAAAATGTAGTCCTTTACGTATGTATATTAATAATTATAGCATTTGTAACACTTCAATCTCTATTATACTTATTTAAAAACACATGTACCGTTACACATATATCGTTTTTGTGGTGTAAGCATATTCATTACACTGGTCAAACTTGAGGTAATTTTATTTTGTCTGTATTTGGCATCCAGCTTTTCATGCATGCGCTGTTAGATGTATCATTTGTTGCACATGCGTAGATGTTTGTTTACACATGCTTTTTAAAAATTGTAATGGATAATAATAATCTTTATTTATATAGCAGCAACATATTCCTCAGCACTGTACAATTTAGAGACAAAAAGACAGACATTACACAATAAAAGCTACTTTCAGATAACACAAGGGTTTAGGGCCCCCCGAGAGTTTTCAATCTATAGGGTGCCCGGGGAGACAAGGGTTAAAATTCTCATTTTGAACAATAATATGGGGGTAACGAAAAAAAAAAAATTAATTCAATAAATTCTTTTTTTTTTTCTTTTTTTTCGTTTTGCCAATGACAATAAATGAGTGTAAAAAAATAACGAAATAAAAATGAATTTTTTTTGAATTATTCTTTATTTTCGTTACCCCCATATTATTTTTAATTTAATAGAATTTGGCACAACTTCGTGATCTTTTCATTTTATTTCGCCAGTACATTTTTATTACAATTCATTAGAAAACCCATAACGCGTCGCTCGCCCCTTTCCCCCCTTGGGCCAAAAACCCGCCTCTTTTTAAATTACCAATCACAAAAAGAACTCGCTCTGCATTTCCCTTTTCCCCATAAAAACTCTATGAAAGGTAGCTCACCGCTATTTGGGCTAAGCTGGACACCCCCCTTCCCCCCAAAAAATCACAGTACTAAATATTTCCCATAGACATAATAACTTTTAGTCGCCCTTCCATTTCGCCCTTCTTCCTCCACTCAAAAAGACCACTACTTGATTGAGGATTCCAAACTCCCCGCCTGGGGGTCAACCAAAAAGCTCTTTTCTGCCTTTTTTTCTTATTTTGAAATGTCCCGCCTTTTGAATTTGATTGGTCAATAATTCTCCATAGCTTATAATGGGGCACTGTCACTCCTATTCTGATTGGCTGGTTTTTTGCCGACCAAAGAATTGAAATTTATTACTGTATTTCCCGGCAATTCTCTATATCCAATTCCTGATGTAGCGCCGGTCTCGGCGACAAACGAATTGTTAGGGATTTGATTGATTTATGTTTATAGAAGGTTTCAGCTCTTTTTCAGATAATATTTTCCACCTAATAAAAATAATTTTTTTTTCTCATACTCCATGCCGCATGGCGCTGAGAGCCGAGATTTCAAATCCCCAATTCTGGCCATAGACTACAATGGGAGAAAGTAGCTCGGGCTCTGATTGGCCGAGATAGCCAAGCCCCCGCTACTTCAACCAATCAGCTCTTTTCTGCATTTTTACTGTAATTTGAACTGTCCCGCCTTTGAATTTGATTGGTCAATACTTCTCCATAGGTTAGAATGGGTCCCTGTCGCTCCTATTCTGATTGGCCAGGGTTGCCAAGCCCCCGCTAGCTCAACCAATCACAGCTCTTTTCTGCATTTTTACTGTATTTTGAACCGTCCCGCTTTTGATTTTGATTGGTCAATACTTCTCCATAGGTTTTAATGGGTCACTGTCGCTCCTATTCTGATTGGCTGGTTTCTGCCGACCAATGAGAAACGCTTACAAAATTTTAATTACTGTATTTTCCGGCAATTTCCAATATCCAAATTCCTGATGATAGCGCCGTTCTTGTTTTTTGGAAATATTTTATTTAAGTATTTTTTTAGTAGTTCGAGTTTTTTTTTCAGATAATTTTTTACAACCTAAAAAAGGCGATTTTTTTTTTTCTACTCCATGCCGCACGGGCATGTTTTTAATGATTTTTTCTCTGTTTTTCCCGTCTCGAATCGAATACTTTTCGGCGCAGTCCCGCACTGTCCCAAGTCCCGCACTGCACCCCCCCCACTGGGGAGGCGCGGTGAACTTTTTTACCGCATGTAATGAGCGCACCTCTCGGGCTGGCGAATCTTAGGCACAGTTCCGCACTGCGCCTAAGTCCCGCATTGCGCCTCACACACTGGCGAGGTGTGGCGGACTTTACACCGCATGTATGAGCGCACCTAAGCGCCGACATACATGAGGCGCAAATTTCGCCAGAAAACTGGCAAAAACATGCGCTCCAATGTGGCGAGATTCATACATGTCGCCCAAGTAGTTCAGTTTTATTGAGGTTTAGTTTAAAGGGGTTGTCTCACTACAAAGAATAAACTATACACTTTCAAAATATAGGGAACACTAAATGAAGACGTTTTCCAAATATATTACTTTGTTAATTTTTTTTGTTAAGGAGCTACAAATTATTTTATCATCTTCTGAGGGATTTCTGGTTTCCCAAGTGACTGACCTGTGTACTCCTTCTCCCCTGATGTTTGTTCTATCTAATAGCAGGAAGTGATACACAGGTCACACAGGTTGCGGCCGGCAGAGAGCTTGTGTGTTATCTGATCTTTCAGACAAAAGACTAATTACTCTACTTTTTATATTAGCTCAACAACTTCTCAGGACCTCAGAAAAGGTAATTTATTGAATCTAGACCAATAAACATAATAAACAGGTCTGAATACACTGAGCTCATATGCTAGTTACAGACAGCTTGACCAGGAAGTGGCAGAGCAAAGCAGCATTATTTCATTCATGCATCCTATGAAACTTTGAGATGAGACAACCCTTTTAAGATAGAGAGAGGACATGATGTCAGAGACAACAGACAGACAGTTCTAGTGTTTTGTAGCAGGGCAGGAGTGATGTCTTGGGAAGAGGTGTATAGTTGAGTGCCATCAGCGTAGAGATGGTACTGAATGCCAAATCTATTGATGGTTTGGCCAATGGGGGCTGTATAGATTGAAAAAAGGAGAGGACCAAGAACCCCAACAGCAAGATGGAAAGGAGAAGTAGTAGAACCTGCACATGAGAAAATGAAGGATAGGTCAGAGAGGTAGGATGAGAACCAAGAGAGAGCGGTGTCCTAGAGGCCAATGGCACTGAGCATGCTGAGGAGAAGGTGGTGATCCACGGTGTCTAACACTGCAGAGAGATCCAGAAGAAGTAACAAAGAGTAGTTACCCTGAGATTTAGCAGTGAGGAGGTCATTAGAGACTTTAACTAGAGCAGTTTCTGTGGAGTGTAAGGTGCGGAAACCTGATTGTAGAGGAGTTAGCAGAGATATAGCGGATTAGGCGAGAGTAGACCAAGCATTTCAGGAGTTTAGAGATGAAGGGCAGGTTAGAGATTGGTCGGTAGTTACCTGCACTGGATGGGTCCAGAGTGGGCTTTTTTAGTAAAGGGGTTATAATAACCTGTTTAAACGAAGATGGAAATATCCCAGTGGAGAGAGAGAGAGAGGTTGAAGATTGCAGTTAGGTGAGAGAGGACAACTGGAGAAATAGACTGGACAGAGTGAGAGGGAATGGGGTCACTAGAGCAAGTAGAGGGGGGAGCAGACAAGAAGCCTGAATACTTCTTCCTCTGTTTTTGGGTGAAGGGCTGAGTGCAGACTAGCGGACGTGTGGGAAGGATAATTACTTCTTACATTTATTTATTTTGTGGTTATACCTTTAATTACCACGTTGGGGTAATGATTGTTACTGCAGTATATAATTTTACACCTGATATAATTTACTGTGTTTTTCATGCAAGCGCTGTTTTGATTACGACTTTAACTCTTTCAATGGTGCTTTTCCAGTAATCTTTTTCATTAACAAGATGCAACACAGCAGTGCATAATACTACAAATTCTTACCCTCTATTTATTGGACACATTATTCCTGTCGAAAGCTATTTGGTGATACGAGTGGCGTTTGTTTGCGGTATTGGTATTTAATTTTTGTTTACATGTATGGAAATATAACAAAAAGCAGGCTTTTGTCAATACTCCTAACCTTGTTGAGTTATAGTTGGATGGTGCAACTCACTCAAAAAGTGTGGTAATTTTATTCACCAGTCTAGTAACGCTAAAGTTCTTTACACCAAAAGAAAATCTAGAAAAAATACTCATAGGAAAGATCTGGCTTGCTGGATTAACAATTATCAAGCTGTATTGGAACTATGGATGCTGATTACCAATTGCCAAAATAAAATCCTTTACAGTAGAGGAACATGTTGTTTTGTAATGCTAAAAATAGGCAACAAGTATCTAAAAAAGGTTGACTAATGCCTGTTTATTTAATATATAATATACAAAACAACAAAATATTTACAAGTAAGACATAGTAAAAAACAAATAGAAAGGAAAGATTATTCATTTTGTATGCTTCACATGGCATATTTCCTCAGGTCTTATGCAAAGATCCCAACATCTAGATTTACATCAATTTTTCTTTGTAAAATGGTCTTAAAACAAAGTACATTGTGCGTAAAACAAGATATGTATTTTTATAAAATACTGCATTGGGACACAAGAGTTTAATAAAAAAAAAGAATGGAAGCATGAATGAATAATGTAGATATTAACGAACTTCAGATTGCAGGAAGAGTGGAAATGACACATACCACAAAAGATACATAAAATTGTCAATTTCAATGAGTACTTACGTTATAATGTATTCACTAAATCTAGTAAACAATATGTTAGGTATTAGGGTATGTTCACACTGTGTATTGCGGCGCATACTGTACGTGCTGCAATTCGTCAGGTGTTTTAAGAGTACGCGCTGGCCAGAGCATACTTTAAGTGCAGGGGAGCTGGCCCCCATTTACTTCAATCATCCCCAGCACGTAAACTGTGAGAAGAAATGACATATCACTTCTTTCAACCGGTGAAGACGTATGTAATTCATAGCTCTCCGTGAGTGTTATGAATTACCGTAATTACAGGGAGCATTTCGGGCAAATTGCAGTGCAATATCGCGCCAAAAATGCGCCCTGCAATTACATCATGTGAACATGCCCTTATCAATTCGTATAAGTGTTTAATCTCTATCTTTTAATTTGACAAAGCTAAAATAAGTAAAGATAGAAATAAACTTTATTTAGTTTAAATACTGAATTACCAACTAGATTTAAAAAAAAAAAATATATTGCCATATTACGAAATGAACATCACATTTGGAGACACAAAAAGAAAGCTTTTGGAATAATACAAATTAGGATGAACGATGGGCATTATTTCTAGATGTAGTCCAACATTGTTTTCTATGACTTTTTATCAACAGCAGAGATTGGAAAAAAACAATCATAAAAAAATACTAAAGAAAATTAAAATGGTAAGTAATGGACAACAAGTTAGAAGTTTTGTACGGAAATAACAATAAAGCCACAATTGCACTTTCACAAAGTATTTTACAATGTTGTTATACGTAAATTTCTTGAACTATTGATGGCAAGGATTGCCAAGAATCCTATACAGCAGCTCAAACGAGAAAAACTAAGTGCGAAAACAAATAATTTTTATTCTTATACTTATTGCACTAAAATAAAAGAAATGTTGGTATTAGGTTTTGAAAAGACAACCAATAACTCCTCTAAACTATAAATTTGGTAACTTAATTCAGGCCATTTGGTGTTAAAGTATCGGCCTGAAAGATCCAAAACAAATCTTTTTGAAGGCTGTAGTCTATGATGTACTGAGAGGGCGATGTGTTTGATAGGGAAAACTGTATTTAGGAATGCTACCCAGGTGTTCTTTAGTAAAATGGTATAAAAGGCTGTGAAAATGGTATTGTCTCTTAATATTTGAAACTGAGCTGCAGCACAATGGCCAAGACCATACAGCAGTTTAACAAGACAGATTCCACTCAGAACAGGTGTCGCCATGGATGACTAAAGGAGTTGAGTGCACGTGCCCAGCATCATATCCAGAGATTGTCTTTTAAAAATAGATGTATGTGTAGCGCCAGCATTGTTGCAGAGGTTACATGGGTGGTGTGTCAGCCTGTCAGTGCTCAGACCATACGTAGCACAGTGCATCAAATTGGTTTGCATGGCTGTTGTCCCAGAAGGAAGCCTCTTCTAAAGATGATGCAGAAGAAAGCTCACAAATAGTTTGCTGAAGACAAGCAGACAAAGGACACAGATTACTGGAACCATGTCCTGTGGTCTGATGAGACTAAGATAAATGTATTTGGTTCAGATGGTGTCAAGGGTGTGTGGCGACAACCAGGTGAGGAGTAAAAAGACAAATGTGTCTTGCCTACAGTCAAGCATGGTGGGGCTGCAATGCTGGCACTTGTGGGGAGCTACAGTTCATTGAAGCAATTATGAATGCCGTACACCCTAAAGTAGAGCATGATCCCCTCCTTTCGAAAGGGGCCGATGGTTAGCTTATTTAACCTGGGGGGGGGACTATTACCCCTTCCCCCCCCCTCTTTCACGGGGCTGCATGGAGGATTCATCATAATACTGCTTTTGGACGAACTCCCATACTAGGGGTTATCTTGGGTCACTGATTGCTGTCAAGAGTATATCACAGTCTTTTGCAAATTATATCGTTGAAACAATATATCAAAAGTATATGAGTACATATTAATCTTCATCAGGGTATCTGCTTGTATGACCACCACTGCAGTGTCCCTTATACTGTTGTTTCGTACCTATATGTTTACAATAGTTATGTTATCTGTAAGTAAATTAGGTAAATGCCTGTATTATCTACAACAACTTTTTCCCTGATGAACCTTTGGAAAGTATAAAGATGAAACATGTTGGAAGGGGGTTGCTGGTGAATATAGTGTAAGGACATTATTGGCTATCATATAATGACTGATTTATTTTGGTGGACCTCACCCACTATTTTTTATCCCTATATCTGTTAATATATCCCAATGTTAATAGCATTCTAGGGATTTAATAGGATCTGGGTTAGGGCTAGGTTCCTGTTGGGGTCGTTGTTATCGGGCGGTTGCCCCAGTAACATTAGTAGGCAGGGTTAGTCCTGTTTCTTGCTGAGGGTAAGCATAGGGTTTATTGCTGTTCTTTTAATTTAACTTAACTTAATATGGAATTAAAGTGTAATCGACGCTCTAATTTGTCCTTGGCTTGCCTTACCTAGGCAGAGCACCTGCCCCGAAAAGGGCGACCCCACACTTGATCCTCTTCCTGAAATATACTCTAGTAAATGAGTGACAAGAGACAGAAGATAAACGGAAGACAAACAGGAAACAGATGAAAACAGACAACAAATAGATAATAGTCAGACCGCCTGGGGTCACACCAGAGGTATGTGCAATACCGAAGCACAAGACAAGAGAGTAAGACAAGACAAGACAAAAATCCAGAGAACCAGCGAAACAACAAAGCAGAGCAAAAGCCAACAGCTAAGACACGAGCAATTACCAGCAGTGTGTGTTTCTGCATTCTCCAGAACTGTAACAAATCTACTAACTCAGCAACTAACACAGTTTTGGAAACCCCAGCGAAATCCAAAATTTCCTAATGCCTCTACTGGACTGAACGAAGTGGAGCTTTTTTGCAGTATGGGAACGTTAATCCTGGGTAAGTGAGCTTTTTGTGTCACTACTTTCCCTTTCTGGAAGGATGTTTCTTGTCAGTCCAGGGGAGGAAAACAGGAATTAAACGGTTGTCACACTTTAAACAATGATGGCATATCACTAGGATATGCCATCATTGTCTGATAGGTTCGGGTCCCACTTCTGGGACCTGAACTTTGAAACCTCTCTGTCTTCTCTTTTGGCAGAAACAGACAAAATTCGAGACACTTTAGAGGAGAATGTAGAACAAATGTTGCAAGAAATACCTCCCACTCTGTGGGTAAAAGAAAACACTGATGTAGGCCCACTGAAAGTAACACTAGCCTAGGCAACCACAGGCATATAGGATAGAACATGATTTAAGATAAATTAACCTTTTCCTATCCTTTGTTAGATAGGATGTGACATTTAAAAAATGTCATTCCAAATGTTTTTGACATACACAATTGCTTATGATTTTTATTTGAAGTTTATTTGACACTGGGGAATGTGTATTTGATTGTTTCAGACAAAAACAGTTGTTTTACTTGAAAATTACAGTTTTTCTGCAAATTTTATAGGATTTCTGTGAGCGGACACAAAAATTTTGTTGGATAGGAAAAGTTAACAAATTGATGGCTATAGATATCCCTAGAGTGCTAAATCCTAATTTTTTCTTTCTCAGATTCCTCCAAGTTCTTCATAATTTCCAGTCATAGGGCGACATGTATGATTCTCGCCGGGTCGGAGCGCGCCGTTTCGCCCGATTTCGAGTAAAAGCTGCGCCTGATTTATGTTGGCGCCGGGGCGCGATCATACATACCATGAAAAGTCCGCCTCGCCGGAGTGTGAGGCGCAGTGCGGGAATTAGGTGCAGTGCGGGGCTGCGCCTAAGATTCGTCGCCGGAGGTAGTGCGCTCATACTTGCCATGTAAAGTCCGCCGCGCCTCGCCAGTGTGTGGGGCGCAGTGCGGGGACATGGGCGCAGTGCGGCGCTGCTCCTAAGATTCGCCGTCCGAGGAGGTGCATTCATACATGTGGGGAAAAGATCCCTGCGCCACGCCTGTGGGGTGGGCGCAGTGCGGGACTTAGGCGCAGAAGGGACTGCGCCGAAGATGTGTTCCGATTCAAGACAGGCTGGAAAACAGCGAGAAATCATTCAACATGTCCATGTGGAGTATGAATCAAAAATCGCCTTTATAAAGGCGGAAAACATTCTCAGAAAAGAGCTCAAACCTCAAAAATAAAAAATACATAAAAAAAAAATCACTTTCCAAAAATCTAGAACGGCGCAATATCAAGAATTAGGATATTGGAAATTTGCCGGGAAATACAGTAATTCAAAATTTTTTGAAAGCTATTCTCATTGTCGGCCAGAAACCGCCATCAGAATAGGAGCGACAGTGTAACCATTTAAAACCCATGGGAAACTATTTACCAATTTAAAAACAAAGGCGGATAGTTCAAAATACTGTAAAACTACAGAAAAGAGCTGATTGGTTGAGCTAGCGGGGGCTTGTGCTAATCTCGGCCAATCAGGGGCGGGGAGCTACTTTCCCATTGTAGTCTATGGAGAGATCGGCGCAATGTAATCTCCGCTCTCAGCGCCATGGGGCATGGAGTATGATTAAAAAAAATCATTTTTATTAGGTGTTAAAATATTATCAGAAGAAGAGCTGAAACCTTCTATAACATAAATAATTAAAATTCCCGAACAACGCGTTTGTCGCCGAGACACGGCGCTACATCGGGAATTGCAATAGAGAGGAATTGTCGGGAAATACAGTAATTTTAATTTCTGTAAGCTATTCTCTTGGTCGCATAAACCAGCCAATCAGAATAGGAGCGACAAAGACCCATTGTATCCTATGGAGAAGTTTGGACCAATCAAAATCAAAGGTGGGACAGTTCAAAAGACAGTAAAAATACAGAAAAAAGAGCTGATTGCTGAGCTTGCGGGGGCTTGG
>JAODAL010052487.1:0-25940 GCA_025379985.1 Phyllomedusa bahiana
GAGGAGGGGGGCCCACCGAAACTGTTGTTCAGTTTGATGGCCTTAATGCGGGATCATGCGGGCGGAGGGGGAGCATCCAAGCCTTGTGAGAAGGAGCCCTTGAATTCCAAAGCCTCGGGGGCGGGGGGAAAATTAGCAAACTGATCTTCCTCATTTCCTCCCCCCCCTAAAATCCATGCCAACCTGTTCAAGGCGGGGACATCTAACGTCGGTGCCCAGGAATACCTATCCTCCCCCTACTCCCTTTCCCCGCCTCAGCTTCAAACCCAGCCCTACTTGCCTCGTTGCGTACCCTGAGAGCTGAGGCCCGCCTTACACTGCCCTGGCCCCCCAAACCCATCCCCTTGAAGACCAAAATAAAGTTGTGAAACTGTCAGGACTTTGGAGCGCCCGGAGAAAAAAGGCTCTGGGGCCGCATCTGTGTCCGTCTCCTTCTTCGTCGCGGGGGGGGCCCTGCTTTTCAGATTTCCCAAACAAACGTTCCAGAACTAAATTCCCCCACAATGCCCCATGCTGACAAGGAATTGTCTCCGACCATTTTGGGGGTTCTTCAAAACTGGCAAAGGATGGTGCGAGTCTTCACCCCCCCCATCTTTGATTGCTAAACCCCCGGGTCCCCGGGGGTGCTTGTAGGCCATGTGTCACTTCGTAGGGGCAAAAAGGGGATTACGCTGCTCCCCACAACGCGGGGACATGTGGAGGGGGGAATTCCAGGTGTTCCACGAAAAAACAATGAGAGGTTTTTGCGGGAAGACAACTGTCGCTACAAGCAGCCAGGGGACGATGCAGGGTGCGA
This sequence comes from Phyllomedusa bahiana, assembly GCA_025379985.1. Taxonomy (NCBI): domain Eukaryota; kingdom Metazoa; phylum Chordata; class Amphibia; order Anura; family Hylidae; genus Phyllomedusa; species Phyllomedusa bahiana. Next base: position 797 of record JAODAL010052487.1, read on the forward strand.
AGGTGGAGTGGACTCAGACCCCGAGTTCCCCAGCGGGGAGGTCAGACCGGGTAGCTCTTTAGAAATTTTTGGACGACGAGGTTCAGACAGTTCCCGGCAAAGGGGTTTGCTCCAGCCCCACGATCTAAGGGCGGCCCGGAGTTTCGATCCTTTTTCGCACACCACCCGCCCGGACAAGGTTTTGTCACCCCGCCGGTCTCTCGTTGCCCCAAAAAACTTCCAAACTCTGACCGTGTGTTGCGGTCTCCAAGACAGATTAATTTTTAAAACGGGCCCGGTTTCTTGGCACGTGACTCAGGGACCTTGGGGGGAAAAAAAAAAACCCGGCCATCCCCCGGGGGTTTTTAGAGCGTGCCCAATTGAAGCCACCGTTACCCCCAGAGACTCCCCCCCAAGTGAGCTGTACGAGATATAGCGGCCTTTACTGTGCTTTCTAGTCATGATTGGTGGTCAGATGGGCTTTGCCGGCCCCCGATGCGACAATGCGCTTGAATTTTAGATGCGGGCTGGGCCCGAACAGGGGGCTTTTTGGAAAAAATGCTGCTTTGGATCGGTATGGGGGAAGGCAAGGGCCATGATTGGCGGAACCCATCTGTGCCCCACCAGACGGAAAGGCAACATTTCCAAGGCCAAAAGTCTGGCAATGCGACATTCAGGTTTTTGGCTTTGGGATGGTTTGGGTAAAGTGTTTCTTCTGCCCCCAAAAACCTGGTAGACAGATGGCTGGCTGCTAGACTGGCCGCTGTATGGCGTGCAGGTCAAACTGGTGGAAGAAGAAGGGGTAGGAAGGGTCTCTGGTGGTGCTGGTGGTACTCGGGCGACGGTGGAGACTGAAGCGGAGGATGATCCTTGATCATGACTCTGAAATTCATGGTCAGATGACGAACGCTTGGTCATGGGGGAGGAGGAAGAGGCGGAGACAGAGGGTTGTGCAGTGGTTGGAGAGGGGATTTTTGTGGCCTTTGTTCGCCAATTGTTTCCCTCATTTCAACTCATGCATTCGCGCATGTGACTAGACATGTTGGTGGTGGTTAAACACCTAAGATTCTTCCCTCTACTGATGCATTTACAGCAAAGGCCTCATATGACATCACTGGGTGAATCAGAGGCTTGCTTGAGAGGTCCTGGACCTTTTCGACGGCGATAAGCGAGGAGCGGTGTTTCCGCAGATCGTGGCTGTTGAATAATCTCAGCGGACTTGTGTGACCGCCCTCTCCCTTTTTGGGGTGGAACCTGTACTGACACTACCCCATCGTCTTCTTCCTCGTCCAGTGATGAAGCGCTCGCAAGCAAATTCTGCTGAAAAGACCACGTTGGATCCACAATGTCGTCTCATCATCATCAACAACAGGTGACTCCTCTTTTCTGACATTCTGCATCCTGGAGCTGCGGGCTACAAGCAACAGGCACTGCAAGGTGTTGCCGACCGCCCGGGATTTTTGCCGATTGATCGACTTCCTTCTCCTCCTCTGATGGCATCAGCAATTTGGCATCAGAGCAGACAAAATCATCCTCTTTGACCTCTTTAATTTTTGAAATGCCTTCTAAAACCCAACCGCATTTTGTCATAAAAAGAGGTCTTCAGAAAATGGATTACCACAGTGGTGGGTACATGAGTTGACATTGGGTGCCTTCGCTTCATGTTGGACGGATGCTGACGTTTGATGATGATGACATTTGTGGCGTGAATGGGAGGATAGGAGGTAAACTGCTGGATGCAGGTTGCATTAACCCACTGAAAATAGATTGGCGATGCTATTCGTTCCTGAGAATCACAGGGCAACCGACCCAGCGATGAAGGCCTGACGGTCCTGCAACTGACGATCCGTGGCTTGGTGTTGTCGCCCAGCACAGGAAGGAGCACCTTCTTTTGTACTCTACTCTTTGCTTGCTTGCTTACCCTGCATTTCGCTCATGTTCAGAAGATTAAAAATTTAAAAAGTATGTGAGAGAGAAAGAATCAGAGCGGCACTCACCCGTCTTCGTTTTTAGTCTTATTCAGTAAAAGATATCCATGGACAAGCCCCACTGTATCTTTTACTGAATAAAAGCTAAAAACGAAGACTGGTGGTGCCACTCTGATTCTTTCTTTCTCACATTTTGGATTATTGCAAGCAACTGCTCTTCATAGAGCTGGCACCACCAGTATTGGAAGGATTGCATTATGAATGGAGGGATGTATATTGAAGCTGTGTTGGGTTTGGGGGTTGGTGCCGCCTCGTTTGTTTCTACTTTATTTTTGATTAAAAATTTAAAAGGTATGGAAGAGGTTTTTGACAGTCTTCTTTTTGAAAGATGGCAAATCACAGCTATTCTTAAATCCCTCTCAATTCCAAGCCACTAGGATTAGAAAAAAGAATGGTTTCTATCGATATACCTGTGAAATACGGTCTGGTGGAAGACGTTAGGGCAAAAATCAACAGTGTTCTTCCTTCAGTCCCAGGGATTTACAACTGCCCAGTAGGTTTGGGAATTGATAGTTTCCACAAACTATCATACAAGTGCGTATCTCCGCAAAACTGAGATTCCCCCGAGTGCAAAAAAAACTTTCAAAAGTTACACGGAAGAGAATTTGCATTTTTTGCCAATGAAAAGAAATGTTATTAAAAATTTTTTATCAAATTGGTACAAGGGGGATTTGAAAAATACTGGGGCCGCACCAGCGAATACAGTATTTAAAAAGTTATACGAATAAAAAAAGGGGGTTTTTTGCCCCCAATGAAATAAACGGTTAAAAAAAATTTTAGATCCAAAAATAAGTAAAAGGTGGCTCTTTTAAAAAAAAAAGGGCCGCACCACGCCAATACAGCTTTTTAAAAAATTATACGAATAACAAAAGGGGTTTTTTTTGCACCAAATAATACACCACGTTACTAAAAATTTCAAAACCCAAAAAATACAAGGGGGCTTTTGAAAAAACCTGGGGCCGCCCATGTTCAAACGTATTTTAAAGGAAACAGATAAAAAAAGGGGTGGTTTTGCACCAATGAAATACACCAACATTTAATACAAATTTTCTTTGTCCCAAAATTTAAGGTGGCTCTTTAAAAAAAAACTGGGCGACAAAAAAAAAGGTTTCAATTTAACCCCAGGGGCGGGTGTGTGGCCAAAAGTGTTAAAAAAATGCCATTTTTTAAAGCAGGTTCAAAACAGATCTGGGGCACAATATGCAACCCCCCTTTTAAAAAGCCTGTTGTCTGTCGTCCTTCCCCCCCTCCCTCCCACGGTGGAGAGAGCTAGATACTTCTTTAAAAGTTCCCCGCTAAATAAAAAAAAGAAACTGAAATTCTCTAATCTACCCATATTCTAATGTTCACAGCTAAAAGCATAGTTGTCTGTATGAATAAAGACTAAAAAACCTTTGTCTCTGAGCTGAGCTGTATTGAGAGACACGCAGCACACGTCTTCAGGGCCGCCATACAGGGGGTACAGCCGGTACTCCTCTATGGGGCCCAGTGGAATAAGGGGGCCCGCTGCCAGCAGGCCCCCGTAGTCCTCATGACAGAGGCGCCGGACCAGGCTCGGACTGGCCTGCAGTGTGGGCCCCGCGCTGCTGTGGGCCCGGAGCCAGTGCCGTCGCTCCCCGGGGCCGGCTGCCATATCTGGTCTCTGAACGGCCGGGCCCTGTGTCCCAAACGCTTAGGGACCAGGCCCGGGAGTCGGGGAATGATGTCCCCAACTCCCGGGCCTGCGCAGTGTCAGCGGAGCACAGGCCCACTAGCGCTGCGCTCCGTGTTTCCCCTGGCAGGCTGAAGGCGTTAGACCTTAACCTGCCAGGCGCCGGCTCCAACTGCTGACGTAGGCGGCGCGGTGACGTCACATCACCATGCCGCCTATGCAGGGCGGCAGGAGCCGTCAGGAAGCGCCCGGGAGCGAGGCTCAGGTAAGTGTTTTTTTTGTTTTTTTATATATATAAGAAAGCGGGCCCTGACTCTGCCTAAAGGGGGCCCTGACTCTGCCTAACAGGGGCCCTGACTCTGCATAACGGGGGTCCTGACTCTGCCTAACGTTAAAGGGGGCCCTGACTCTGACTAACGTGAAATGTGGCCCTGACTCTGAATAAAGGTGGCCCTGACTCAGCAGAAAGGGGGCCCTGACTTACCAAAACCTAAAGGGGGCCCTGATCTGCCTAAACGCTAAAGGGGGGCCCTGACTTTGCCTAACGCTAAAGGGGGCCCCTGACTTGCCAAACGATCGATGGGGCCCGGGGGATTTCTGCCTAACGCTAAAGGTGGCCCTGACTCTACCTAACGTTAAAGGGGGCGCTGACTCTGCCTAACGCTAAAGGGGGCCCTGACTCTGCCTAACGCTAAAGGGGGCAATGACTCTGCATAACCCTAAAGGGGGCCCTGACTCTGCCTAACCCTAAAGAGGGCCCTGACTCTGCCTAAGGTTAAAGGGGGCCCTGACTCTGCCTAACCATAAAGGGGGCCCTGACTCTGCCTAAAGGGGGCCCTGACTCTGCCTAACAGGGGCCCTGACTCTGCATAACGGGGGTCCTGACTCTGCCTAACGTTAAAGGGGGCCCTGACTCTGCCTAACGTTAAAGGGGGCCCTGACTCTGACTAAAGGGGGCCCTGACTCTGCCTAAAGGGGGCCCTTGACTCTACCTAACCTAAAAGGGGGCCGACCTCCCTAACGCTAAAGGGGGCCCTGACTCGGGCCTAACGCTAAAGGGGGCCCTGACTCTGCCAAACGATCAAATGGGGCCCTAAATCTGCCTAACGCTAAAGGGGGCCCTGACTCTGCCTAACGCTAAAGGGGGCCCCTGACTCTACCTAACGCTAAAGGGGGCCCTGACTCTGCCTAACGCTAAAGGGGGCCCTGACTCTGCCTAACGCTAAAGGGGGCAATGACTCTGCATAACCATAAAGGGGGCCCTGACTCTGCCTAACGTTAAAGGGGGCCCTGACTCTGCCTAATGTTAAAGGGGGCCCTGACTCTGCCTAACCATTAAGGGGGCCCTGATCTGCCTAAAGGGGGCCCTGACTCTGCCTAACAGGGGCCCTGACTCTGCATAACGGGGGTCCTGACTCTGCCTAACGGTAAAGGGGGCCCTGACTATTCGAAACGTGAAAGGTGGCGCTGACTCTGACTAAAGGGGGCCCTGACTCTGCCTAAAGGGGGCCCTGACTCTACCTAACCCTAAAGGGGGCCCTGACTCTGCCTAACGCTAAAGGGGGCCGGGACTCTCCCCAAAACGCTAAAGGGGGCCCTGACTCTGCCAAACGATCGATGGGGCCCTGACTCTGCCTAACGATAAAGGTGGCCCTGACTCAGCCTAACGAACATGGGGGCCCCTGACTCTACATAACGCTCAATGGGGCCCGGACTCTGCCTACCGCTAAAGGGGGCCCTGACTCTGCCTCACGCTCAAGGGGGATATGAGTCTGCATAACCCTAAAGGGGGCCCTGACTCTGCCTAACGTTAAAGCGGGCCCTGACTCTGCCTAATGTTAAAGGGGGCCCTGACTCTGCCTAACCATAAAGGGGGCCCTGACTCTGCCTAAAGGGGGCCCTGACTCTGCCTAACGCTAAAGGGGTGCCTGACTCTGCCTAATGCTAAAGGGGGCCCTGACTCTGCCTAACCTTAAAGGGGGCCCTGACTCTGCCTAACCCTAAAGGGGGCCCTGACTTACTTTAAACATAAAAAGGGCCTGACTCCTTACCTAAACATAAAGAGGGCCCGACTCTACCTAAACATAAAGAGGGCCCTGACTCTAACTAAACATAAAGAGGGTCCTGACTCTACCTAAACATAAAGAGGGCCCTGACTCTGCTTAAATATAAAGAGGGCCCTGACTCTACTTAAACATAAAGAGGGCCCTGACTCAACGTAAACAGAAAGAGGGCCCTGGCTACCTACAAACTAAAGGGGGCCCTGACTGCCTACAAGCTAAAGGGGGCCCTGACTACCAACAATCTAGCTAAAGGGGGCCCAAAACTACCTACAAAACAAAAGGGGACTCTACCTGCACACTGATAAAGGAGGCCCTGACTTCCTGCACACTAACTAAAGAAGGCTCCTAACTACCTGTATACTACCTAAAGGGGCCTGCTTATCTACCTGGGGGCTATTTACCTACCCACCCATGGCTAGGTACCCACCAGCCTACCTGGGGTCGGCCTAGCAACTTATCCAGCTGGGGTTTACCTACCTAAATAGGGCCTGTCTAATTACCTGGGGCCCTGCCCATTTACCAACCTACCTATGGTCTTGTCTACCACCCGGTTTAAAATATTGTGAGGGGCCAGCCCATGTTGTAGCTTATCTCCAGGGGTCAGTTCTCTGCCCACCCTCCAATGCCTTAGGATACTAGGCCTCTAAGTTATGGCTTGTACCCGCTCTCCCACCCCTGGGAGGTTTGTACAGAGGTGGGAATAGGTAAAGAGATGCTGGAAAATTGAGGATTTTAAGATATTTGTGTGTAATTTCTGCAGGGATGAGTGGTGGCCAGGACAAGTCATCATGGCGGTGTGGACCGGATGCAGAAGAGAAGGGAATAAGAACAACTTATGAGAGAAGAGAACGACTCATCAGATAGGACGTCTCTGGTGAGTCCCTGATTTCAGGGGTTATTTTACTTCTACACTGGATCAGTGCTGTATTCACTGTAATGTGATGTGACCCGAAGCTTGGGGTCAGATCAAATATGTGGTTCCATATGGTGGTGTTATATCGGCGTTAGTTTAGTGGCAGGGGTTACTGTGTCCTGATTGGTAAAAAAAAAAAAAAGGGAACATGACCCTGTGATAGGAGTTTTCACTTTTACTTTCTTGCTGGTTTATTATTAAAAGGTGGTAAGGTGCGTGACCAAGGGAAACATGGAGGGGATATTCTATAGGGGCCGGTGGGGGATATGGATGGAGCTACTTTAGCCCTGTTCGATGATTGCTAGATTGACAGATATGTGAGACAGAAGATATGTGACTCACTTGGTATTAGTAACTATACAATATAGTTCTTTGCATACTGTATTATGTGGTAAAATGGGCGCATTTATATCCTAGAGGCCCTTTTTTTTGCTGGGGGCGGGGCTATCACGTTGATGGGGGCGGGGTTTACAGGGGGGGCACAGGTGCTTCAGCTGTATGGGGCCCTGAAATTTCTGTTGGCGGCCCTGCACGTCTTGCTCTTATGTTAGGCACTGAAAGACTGATGCTGAACTGGAAACGCTGTTCTATGCAAAACGAGGTCATGTGATTTTTCCAGCAAATGACAACCATACGCATCACAGTCATGACGTTGCATACCCAGCTCACCCTGCTCTATGCTCTAAGCTGATTTGCTGGCCGCCAAAATGACAGGAAACGCTGAAAATGGCGCGATAGTAATAGATTTTGTAAGTTGTCACCTAAAATATCCCGTGTCGGAAATTTCCGTTCAGCCCTTAAAATCGTGCCGATTTCAACTTTGTCGATTATTATCGCTCATCCCTATTCAGGAGCGAAAGATCTTTTTCCACAGATGTAAGAACAAATAATTATTTTAATTGGGGAAGAGCCTAGAAGAAAATTACATTGATACAGTATTTAAATTAGTATTCATTCAGCCTTCCATAGAGGTGACTAGGTCAAGTTTCCTGTGGATTTTAAATGGTTTGACTATATGGGAATGAGGTTGAACGGTGCTGGAAGTTTTCCTACTTCTCTCGTTTTCACAAGAAGTCTTTCATAATTCTGGTAAACATTGGTGGTTGTTAACATGACATATGTTACTTCGTATGGAGTGGATTTAGCCTTGGGGATGTTGTGGGATCATTATTAGAGAGATCTAACAGAGAAAATTATGGTAAATGAGTGAGAATGCTTGACCTGTCTTTGAGATCAGACACTTTATTTCATTTAAATATGTGAAAACAACATACTTTCAGCAGTCCATGTTATCATTGTACCATAAATAGGTTATTTGTTGCCATGTGCATGGACCATTGCTAGTGGCGAAGTCAAATTCTTTCTTAAATACAATTCCAGCATGTGGATATAAAAATTTCAATTATTTAATCTATTGTCTTTGTTAAAATCAAGGAGCATGTCAAGTGTGTGCATTAACCGTGTCATTGTGTGCTGAGGAAAACTCTTCTTTCTCTTTACTCTGTATGTGCTGTGCATATGCCTAAGCTGTCTATGTAGGATTGCACCTGATAAGCAATTCTATTATTTCCTTAGCAATACCTATGAGCAATAACTGATAAATTTGTACTTTTTCCCCTATTCCTTAAATACGACCCTTTAGAGGAAGCAGAGATGGACGTTTCATATTACCTGCAACTTAGAATTAGGGGACAGATCAGAAGAGACTTTTCCCTATTTTAATGGATGAAAATTAGAAGATTAACTATAAAAGATCTAGGGCAAATGTCCCATTTCGGGCCCGGCCCAAAAAAGTTTAGTGATGTTCTATGGATGTATGAGCAGTCGGATCCCAAAATTTAATGCGATAAGCGCTGGTGCAACACTTTTTAAGGAGCTAAAGATAGATAACAGTTAGAACAGCCAGACTAGGTTAAAGGTGATCTGCCTGAGCCAGATTTGTTGTATTGGTACAACGATGCGCCTGTATTTATGAACTGTGGAAGAACAGGTTCATACTGTACATTCTTGCACATTCTACACTGCCTTAAAGCGATTTAGAATTTGACCTGCCCAGTCCAAACGTTCATAATTTACCATAGTATTAGATGCTGCTTTTAAAAAAAGTAAAAACTTCTCAGCTGAAGAAATCACTATCAATTTTGCCCAGTTTCTCAATTTCATTACTGCTGTAATGATGTTGGTTGGCATTGACAGCAACAAACCCCTTTAGTAATTTAAACCAACCCCCGCAGTCAAAAAGAAATAATATGAAGCGTATATTAAAAAATAAAGGCAGTGACTTACCAATGGATGATGGCGAGCAAAGCAGAATATGACAAAGGCAGGGAAGGAGATGATAAAATTACTTGAATCCAGAAGCGAGACAACAAAAAACACCTGGCTCTAACAACTAACTTCCCCTAACTCAGTCCCTAACCTGTCCCTAAAGCTAACCCCAACCCAGGACCCCGCCTTTTGTAACCCCGCAATACCCCATTAAAATCCCTCTATAAGGGTTTACCAAAAAAGTGAAACACAAAAAAAGAATCAGGGTGAAACACATAGGGCAAACAGAAAAAAACAAGGACTAAGCAAAAAAGGGGTCTAAAAAACTGGGAACAGATAACTTAACCAAAACTGGACTGAATGCAACAAACTCACAAGACAACAATCTTCGTCGATTTTTGGCAGCAACCGCCTAGGTGAAAATTGATTTATAGAGGCTAGCAATTAGCCACTACCACATAATCAAGCTCCTGTTTGATGTCAGTGTTTCTTAGAAGTTGTTTAAGGCGTTGATTGCCACAGCCCATTATCTATTAAAACCCCCGGGAAAATGAAAAAAGCAGAATAATTTTTTGCCATTTTTAAAAGCCTCTGGACCTGAGCTGTTGCTAGATGTAGAGAATGTTCAAATTTGAAAGTTATAAATGCTGCAAAATAAAGGCTTGGTTTTAAAGGGGCTTAGGAAAATATGACCAACCAGAGTTGCTACCAATCTCCACCTCCATTATATTTTTTAAAATGCATTTTAGCAATAATAGTTAGTTCATATATAATTTAAGTATGGCATGTACTCTGTTAGTGTCTATTTTTGCATTCTAAATGTTTGTTTTTATGTTATATTATAACTTGGTTGTTTTTGCTTAGTATAGATAATTGGGCATAAACAATGTTCTATGTATATAAACATTTTGTCAAAATGTTGACAAATTATTTTGTTCATGTTTGAATGAAATGAAAACAAAATTATTTTCATTTTCAATGTTTAAGGTACAGTCACGCATTTTTTTCTTAGAATGGAATTTCTCACTGTAGGGTTAGCCAGATATACATTGCAGTCTGCTATACCATATTCTTTTATTAACAACACAAGGTTTTGTAAGGGATGCTTTATAAGCTCCAAATACACATTATGAACATTTTATGAAATTTGCATTCAAACTTGAAGTTTTAGCCAGTGAATATATTCTAGACGCAGTGCTTTTTTTTTTTTTTTTACAATATTACTGCTTATTTGTTTGGCATGGGGTGGATGTGATTTGAATACAATCAGCACTGTCCTTTTACATTTTCTTAGAATCCATAATTAAAAAGAATGTTTCCATTATAGTATTAATAAGCAATAGCTGCACATCCTGATATTACAAAGCTCTCAGACACAAGCATTTAAATAAACAGATTTTCAGCAGTTCTTTTAAATAACGTATGATGATGTTAACAAGCTGCTCACGTTGGCAGCTTTTGGTTCTTTTTTTTTAAAGACCACTTTGTAAAACTAATGGCATTTTATTTCATTGGACACACAATGACTCAGTGTTAAGTATAATTGATATTACTGGAATACAAGATTTGTTGATTGAGAACAAGAGAGGACTTAACTTGATAAATACCCAGACTTTAAGATAAATAAATGAAACCTAATTATAAACATTCAAGATGAAATTCTCCAAAATTACACTGTTACACATGATCTCAATTTGCATAGATTCTTCACTTATTTGGAACTTATTTCCTCTCAACCTCATGTATTTTATACAGAGGAGTGTATTATTTCAAGCAGACCTGTCAGCAATCGTAACCTGTTCGTTTTAGTAAATATTTGTAGTTTCTGTGAATTAACAGTGCTAGAATATGCATACAGAACTGCATTGTGCATTAATTGTTATCCAGCCTGGAAATATAGAAATTGAGTATAAGATGCTTCAATTACACTTGTCATAAGGGTGTGACCAGCCTGACACTGCAAGCATTGATAAGGCATTGTGTATTTAGAGACATGTCCCATTGACAAGAGCAATGGTAACAACCAGTTGTACATTCCTTTAACTAATATGATTGCTCAGTTTTGAAGCAGTTCCAGCTCTGCTACATATGTTTTCTTGTACACTGGTGACTTTTTGGGTATGTTCACACAGCGTTATTGCGGGGCATATTTTGGCACGTAAATGCGCTGCAATATGCCCAAAATACGCCCCACAGTTATGGTAATTAATAGCTCTCGTTGATAGCTATGAATACCCATTTTTTTCCCCTGTGCATAATACGTGGCGGAGAAAACAATTGAATGTCACTTCTTCACAGCATTTATGCATTGGGGAAAGTGGAAGTCAATGGGAGCTGGCAGTCAGTATTTTAGAAGTACCCGCTGGCCAGCGTGTACTTCTAAAACACCCACCACAATTTGCCATGTGAACAGAACCTTAATATAAATTTTGGGTCTCGTTTACCAAAACTGTTTAATAATAAAACTGTCTTTGTTGCCCATAAGAACCAATCAGAGCTAATTTTTCCAAAGCAGTTTAAAAATGTAGTTTGAGCTCTGAATGCTTGCCATGGGCAACAAAGACAGTCTTACTATTAGACACTTTTATAATTAGACAGTTTTGATTAAATGAGGTGTAAATATTAATATACAGTCTGACTAATCAAAGTACAAGGGCTATGTATTCATCATGTGCATCTATTTATCGTTGCTTATTTTGAGGCGATTTCAATGAAATCATACATCTTCCAATTCGTATTAATGTGATTTTGCTATTTTGCTAAAAGATTGTTACCAAAATAAAAAAGGCAATGGTGCGTAAGTAAAACAATGACTAAAACTCTTAACTTTCAATTTACTACTACATGGCCACTTTTACATTTAAAATAGAAATTTTAACACAGCAACATAATACATTTTAACATTTAGTTCAATCAGGGTCCACAATAGTATTTTTCTTAATATGCATCAGTTTTTATAAGCCAAAACAAGAAGAGTGTCAGAAACACAGAAGAGGCACACTTCTTTCTATTACATTTCTCTCCGTCTGCGTTTCCACAGTGCCTTTGGCTGATTGATGCAGAAGAAAACAAACCACCTTCATGGTGGGGTTATCCTAATTTTCTGTACCCTCCCTAAGCTATGAAATGATCAATATGTCTTTATTTTTTCCATGTTTAATATCCTCTGGTTTGCTCTATTATCTTTATTGGTACTTTTAGGTACCAATTCCCTCACTTATTTTGGTAGCTCGTTACTGAACCCACAGCAATGAACTGAAAGGTTGCACTAGAAAAACTTATTATTTGTTAATGAGAAATTAAAAAGTACAGGACAAATACTGTGCATTTTTCCTTTTTTAAAATGATAACACCTACAAATAACATACTCCAAATTACAACAGATAAAATGAATGCATTTAATTAATACATAATTAAAAATACATTACAAGGCATGATTGCACTTCCAAATACAAGAGGCAATAAAAAATCTTACAGGCAGTCAGTATCTACAACATGTCTAGAGTGGTAAACAAATGAGAAAAAAATATTTAAACCTACATATGGTGCTCAAACATTCTTAATAAATAGTAATAAACAAAAAAGCATAAAAAAAAACCTTAATAATAAAAAGGCAAAAAATTTACAGCAGGGACAAAAGCCCCAATGCATTTAAATCCCAATGCCCAAAAAACACTTTATCAAATGTATATACAAAAGATGACATGTACCTAAAGTAATGTTATGTGGTTGAAACGGAGAGCTCTTTAATTTTGATAATGTTATGCATACTTTTTAACTTAAAATTAATCTCCAGTTCTCCATAAACATTTGACTTTAAATGGTGTATGCAAAGTTAGAATACTATAGTGCTATTGTTTATATCCTTCCTCTGATTCCATGGACATAAAATACAACATGTATGAACTGGGCTTGCCAAATTTTCTGGCCTCAAAAGCTGTAGTAGACCAGTTTATAGAATATAACAGACGTACCCCAACTTTGATGTGATAAATGTCTCGGTACCCGCGGCAAAGACATTTTTAGCTGTCAAAGTTTTGGGGCGTTTTGGGGCGTCGCACCCATTAGTAGAAGTAGACACTTTATATTCTTTGACGCCAGAACTTTGGCGCAGAACATTTAGAACACCAGACCAATTAAAGGTGGTCCCCTGAGCCAACTTGTCATTTTGGCCTAGCCCTGGGGCCGTTGTATGAATGAAAATGAACAGGTTCATCTTTCGGGCTCAGCTTACTACCTTAAAGAAATTTAGAACTAAAAAATTTGTCAGCGCCAGAATTCATACATGTCGCCCTAAAAGTTTAAAAGAGAACATGACAAAACAGGGTTTGTCTGCTTAAAGGGAAGCTGCCAGGTGGTTTATTCTGCCCTACATGAGAGCAGGATGTTCTAGAGGGAGAGAAGCTGAGCTCTATGATACATTGGTTTGTATAATTTGGAGCAGGATTTCTGAGTAAAAAGCAGAAAAAAAAAGTCATACCAAAAGTGAAACTACTGCTAACCCTGCCCACATACAGTCATTGATAGTTTGCTCTGCAACACTATAAAATGAAACTTCTTCTTGGGGCTGGGGAGGGTAAACATGAATTCCTGGCTCTTTGGGGGTCAAAAAGGATTTAAAATCTGCTTTTTACTTTGAAATCCCGCTTCAAATCATTAAAGCATATACCGAGTGTATCTTCCTCTTCACATCCCGCTCCAATAGGGGCCCGGTTTTCCCTTTTATGACAACCTTTTTTTTTAAAAAAAATGCCGTAAAAATGATAGAATTCTAGAGTTCCACAAGAACCTGAAATAAATATGTGACAAACTGTGCTACCACAAAGGAAAGGAAGCATTACATATTATCCATTGGTATCCAATGCCCATATTGCAAAATGATGCTTAATGGAGGTCCCAATGAGAAACTTCCTGTTAATAATATAATTAATTATCTAAGGGTATTTGACAATTTCCAGCATTCATTAGTTCCAACCTTCATTTACAATCTTCCAAAATTGGGGGCAAAAATAAATAGTACTTCAATTTATCTTCTTTAAACATCTTTAGAATTTTTAGTTTTTTACTGAGTCTCCTTTTAAAATTGTGTAAAAATCGGGACCCCGGGCTGACAAAAGACGGGGATTTTTTCCACATTAAAAGGAAAAATAAAAAATAATGATTTTAGCAAAATTTTTCAAAAAGCTATCCGGGAACCCCCAGGGGGTTTTGTGAAAACCCAAATTTGGCTAAAATATCCAAAATAATTCAAAATCTGAAGGTGTCCAAATTGTGATTTGGTTGTTTTGGCATATCTAGACAAGACAAAAATGCTGTATTGTTTCCATCACCCCCTTAAGGGATATGCAAGTCTTTTTGTTTTTTATCAGGGGGTACTTTGTTTTGAAATCCCAGATCTACAGCATGACAATGGACACATCAGCTGGAATACCAATATTTTCACTTGCCAACACAATAAATGTATAAATGTGCAATTAATCAAGTATGAGTGAAGGAGCAAACATTTTCTTGTAAAATCACTGTTTAGATTGATAAATGAACAGGGGGAAACTTGGGGCCATTAGCTGTGGAAAGTTTTTGTTTGGAAAACCCTTGAGGGGTTTTTTTGTGTAAAATTTTGAAACCCTTATTATAGCTTTTTGGAAACCAAAGCATCAATAATAAATTCTAATTAACATGTGAGTTTTTTTCCCCCTGTCATAGTAAAAAAACTGTCTAGCTCAACCGGATATTTTTTCTTTTAAAATAAAAAAGCAGTCTCAATTATTGGAAAAAATACAATATAATTCAGAATATAATTCAGTCTGATTTGAAAGGCAACTGATTTAAATTTTTTTTTAAAAACTGTATGGACTGAGTTCCCATTTTCCTTTAAAGGGAAAACCAAAAATTTCCAAATCTACAAAAAAGGATCAAAGTGTTTTGGGCAAGCAAAGCAGGTAAGTAATCTAATGTAAAATAAAACCAACCCTGAAGCAAATACTTTCCAAAGTACTTTAAAGAAAGGGGATAAAAAACCCAAAAAATTTTCCTAATCTAAAAGCACAAATTACCCCAAATACATAAAACTTTTTAAAGCTATATCTTGCCCTTCATTGCTTTTCTTTACACTATCCTTTCTATTGGTGGTTTGGGCCTGCATTTTTGGGGATAGACCTAAAAAGAAATCCTACAAACTGATGTAATTCGGGTTTAAAAACCCCCCCCAAAAAAAAGAGTGAATATGGCCGGGGCACAAAATTTAAACCCAAAAATGAGGGGAAATTCCCTGAAAATAAAAAAATAATTTGATCATGGGGAAAATATTAAACAAAGGGGGGTGGGGCCCCGTAATTAACCCCCAAATTTTCTTTAAAAAACTTGTAACAGTTCAGTCGGGCATATTAAAGGGGGGGGAAAAAATGTGTCATTTTAAATTAAAGTTTGGAAATCATGGTGTGTCAACACTGAACAGGGCCCAAAAGGGAAATGCAAAGGGGAAGAGCGCCTTGGGGTGAAAAAAGGAGAAAATTTAGAAAAAATTTTTTAAAGGTAAAGGTTTTTAAGACTGTGTTTACCCCAGACCCAATCTTTTTGGGGGAAAAGTCATTAATTTTAAAAGGTTTGCAATAGAGTTTGGGCAAAACGATTCAAAGGGAAGAAAAATTTTCGTTTAGGGGAATTTCGGGAAAAAATTTCCCGTTCGGAACGGAAGTCAAAATTTTTGGGGTCCCTACGGGTGAATGAAGTGTTTTTTTATTTTGATAAAATGGCTCCTAGCACTGGCGCTAAAATGGGGCAAAGCACTCGGGGAGGAAAAAAGGGCATAGCCTGCATGACAAGTGCAGAGGAAGCCAATCAGAGACCGGCGGGATTCTGTGACTCAAACCCCACTATATAATTTTCCCGGGGGCCCCACCCGGGGGCTCACACTCCACTCAAATGTGCTCATCAGGGGAAAGGGGCTGGGGGGCGGCTGATAGCTCTTAAATGAAAATTTTATTTTTAAAATAGCGATTTCTGTGGGGTGTCCCCAGCTTGTCTCAAGACTGTTCTCTTTAAAAGGGTTTTATTTCTAATTTTTTTGGGGTAATTTGGGTCTGAAAAACCAGTGTGGGGTCCCCCTGGGACTGCAAAATAAAATTCAATATCCTTAAAATTGGGGTCTAAGCCATTCCTGTTAGTATTCATTTTAAAAAACAGCGTTTTTAAAAATACAAATACCACCTCAATTTTTTGGGTGCCCCAATTCCCATTGGGGCAATTTTCATCCCAAGGGGGGAATTTAAGGGGTTGTTTTGGGTGGTGTGGGTGACCCCAAGGGGAAAACCCTCTTTTTCAAACCCCCAAAAATTTTAAATTTTTTCCTGTACCCCAATTCCAAGCAAAGGTTTAAATTTCAACTGTATCTCTTGGGTTTTGTGGCGTGAAAAACACCCCAATTGGGAAAAAACGCTACAAAAAGCTACTATTTTTTTTGGGGCCCAAAATTTTTTGGGGAAATTTTTCATCCCGGGGTTTAAAAATTTAAACTTGTTTTTGCTTGGTTACAAAAATAAACCATCTTTTTTAACGCCAAATATATAAAATTTTTTCCTGACCTAAAACCAAAAAGCAAAGGGAAAATTTAAAAAAAGTAAACCTTGTTGGGGTTTTGGGGTAGAAAAAAACGCAATTTTGGGAAAAACCTACAAAAGCTACTATTTTTTTGGGGGGCCCAATTCCTTTTGGGGCAATTTTACATCCAGGGGGTTTTAATTTTAAAGGGGTTGTTTTTTCTGGTGTGCTGACAATAATAAACCGTCTTTTTTTAAAACCCCAAAAAATATAAATTTTTCCCCCGTAGCCTAAATTTCCCCAAAAAAAAAGGTTTAAATTTCAAATGTATCTCTTTTTTTGGTTGGGGTAGAAAACACGCCATTGTAACACGCTACAAACTACTATTTTGTGGGCTCCAAAATTTTTTTGGCGCAATTTAAAATCCCCGGGGTTAATTTAAGCAATTTTTTTGCCCGGGTGCTGACAAAAATAAACCGTCCTTTTTTAACGCCAAAAAATATATATAATTTTTTCCCGTAGCCTAATTCAAAAAAGCAAAAGGGTTAAAATTACAACTGTATCTCTTTTTGTGTTGAGAAAACACGCAATTGTAACACGCTACAAAGCTACTATTTTGGGGCCAATTCTTTGGGGGGCAATTTACATCCAGGGGGTTTAATTTAAACATTGTTTTTTGGGTGTGTGCTACAAAAAAAAACCGTCTTTTTCAAAGCCCCCAAAAAATATAAATTTTTCATGGGAGGGCCCAATTCACAAGCAAAGGTTTAATTTCAACTTTTATCTCTTTTTGTGTGGCTTTGAAAACAAAGCAAATTTTAACACGCTAAAAAACAACTAGTTTTTTGTGGCCAATTTCTTTGGCGCAATTTTTCAAACCAGGGGGTTAATTAAGCTTGTTTTTGCTGGGGTTTCGACAAAAATAAACCGTTTCCTTTTTTTCCCCAAAGCCAAAATATTTTTCATTTTTCCCCGTAGCCCCAATTTCCCCTGTCCCAAAATTTAATTAAGCCTGTTTGTGCTTTTACATTTTGTAAAAACACCATGTTTTTTTAAAAGCACATTAAATTTAAAAATTTTTCCCTGGCTTTTTGGGGGAGCCCCAATTTAAAATCCCCAAGGGTTACCCCAAGCTTGTTTTCTGGGGGGTTCCTTTTGGGGTCAAAAAAGGGGGTATATTTTTTTTATATACAGATATCAACATCCCAAAAAGTGTCCTGTAAAATTTTTGAACAAACAGTAAGTCAGACAGAGAGGTGGCAAGGGTCGCACCTGCGAGTGGCAAATGGCACAAAAAATTCCTGGAAAAAGGCCCAGGGCCCAAACACAGCAAGGGACGTCGCAGAGGGGGGCCCTCAATTTAAGGGCCCCCAAATCCGCTGTTTATCTAAACGGCCAAAGGGGTTTGTTCCCGCAACCCAAAGGGGTTCCCTTTATTTGGGGACTAGGTCCCTTCCTTCCCTTCCCCAGATGACATCTGACAAAAACCCCAGCCAAGAGTCGGTGGGAACCCTCAAACACAACCCCATTAAATTGTCCCTGGGCCCCGGGGGCGGTCAGTGGCCCTCAACCCGTCCTCAACCCGCCTCTGTCCCATCCCCGGTTTTTCCCCCCCAGCCAGAGATCTACCCATTGGTCTGGGCTCAGCGCCCCTATATAGCGAGGATTAACAATTTTTGGGGGAGGGGGAAGACAGCTACTTGGGATTTGGGGGAAAAAGGGGGCCCCCCAATAATGCCTGCTTCTTTTCATACGGCAAATTTTAGATTGGGAGAGTGGCCCTGGGGGGGCATGTTGTGAGAGGTCAGCCCCGGCATTCCCCAAAACCGGGGATAAAGGAAAAGCAGTGAAGATGAAAAACAAATAGATGATGATGGGAGCCCACCGCACTTGGAGTTTGGGGGGAGGCAAGGGCTTTTTTCATCGTCAGGGGAAGAGGGCGTCCAGCTTGCCCCGGGCAGGCCCGCAGGCCCCAGCCAGCAAGTGGGTCGTTTTTGGCCGGGGAGTCCAAACAGGATTTGCAGCAGTGTGGGGGTCGGAGCCAACGGGCCCCGGGAAAAAAAAAACCCCCTTCGCAGGTTTTCCCGGAAAAATAAAACAGCACCCGGGGCTCACGAGGCAAACGGCGGGAGTTGTCACTCAGTGCGGAGGGGGTTTTGGCGGGAAAAACCATACTCGGGTTCGGGTTCCCTTTGGGTAAACACCGGAAAGGGGGGCCGAAAATTTGGGGGGGGAAAATGTAGAAAACTGTGGGGAAAAAAGTGAAGCGTGGCCAGGGAGCTTTAAAAATTGGGCAAACCAAAGGCCCTTTGCAACACAAGCAGCGTCATCATCCGGGGGCCTGGGAGAAACGTGGCTCAATGTGGTTTGGTTTCCCTCCGCCCCCCGGGCCCGCAACAAACAGCCAGCCCGCGCCCAAAGGCAAGGGAGCCATTGCCCGCCAGTCAAGGCTCCCAAACCCCCTCTGCAAAGGGAGCTTTTTTCTTTGGCCCTCATTCCCCCCGGTCCAGATGCTCCTGCTCCTTCGCTACCATTTGGGGCCAACAGTCGTTCAGTGAGGCGATTGCAAAGAACAACCCGTTTTGGGGTTTCCCAAACCCTCCTAAGGTGCAGCAGCTACCGTGCCCCCGTTCAAGGGTTTTTGGTTTCTGCGCCCTCCCTTTTCCCCAAAAGGGACTCTGCAAACCCTTTTTAGAGAACTAATTTGGGTTGTGCCCGAGCCGAGATTGGGGAGTTCCCAACTGTTTAAAAATTTTTTTCCAAAAAGGGAGTACCCAGCACTTCATAAATATTAAAAACAAAAAGGTGGGTCAGTCCTTGAGCTTAAACGGGGTTTTTTTCCAAGGTGCACGGGAGCGCGGACGCTGGAAACTGTAACCCAAAGGTGGAGGGCCAGTACATTTCCTTTAAAAAGGGCCCCCTGGGTGAATGTGGGTTCCAAACCCAGGGACAAAACCCAAAAACTTGGACAAAGGGGAAAGCCGCTTTTCCCCCCCTCCAAAGTTGTCCAAAAATGCTGCACCTGCGCCAATGTTTCCGCCTCCTCCTCTTCCACCCACCAACCTCTCACCTTTCCCCAAAATACTGCCCAAACAAACCACATGTGTACGGCACGGGGGGTTTTCCCCGCAGTTCTAACAAACCCGGCTTGCCCCCGGGGAACGAAATTTACCCCAAGGGTGGGGGAACTGCTCTGGGGTCAAAGCAGCAAAAATCGAAGTTTGGGTTTCCCCTCCGCGGCCCCAAATGCAAATCGGGGAAACCCTGGTGACGGGCAATGGGAGGAAAAATGGTTTACCGTGCTGCACCGAGGAGGGGTGGTCCAAAGTGCCCTGCAAAGGCGCAAAATGTTTCAATCTGGTTGTGAAAAGGTTTTCCCGAAGTCTTCCACCGATCTTCAGAACATTTTTGAAAAAGGCCAGGAAACTTGGGGGGGGGGGGGGGGGGGGGGGGGGGGCAAAGCCCCTTTTTTCCATTCCACAAAAACCCTGAACACCCCCCCTCGAGTTGCAGTGGGAGAACGGCCCCCCCAACCCACTCTTTATATGCGATGTTTTTCCCCCCCGCTGGGGTTCCAACCTGCACATGTTGGACCGACTGTATGAACAAGGGGAAAGACCCTTAAAAGATTTTTTGATGATCCCGGCAGACAGAAGAAATCCCTGTGTAACTTTGGGTAACAGCCAGTGCAGCTCATGCGTGACACCCCCGTTTTTTTTGAGGGGCCCTTAGAGGAGGCCCCAACCCTTATTTGTCAGGGCACCAGGACTAAAGGGAAAGGGAAAAACCCTCATTCGACTGCTTCATTTCCCCCGGAACAGAAAGCTGAAAAAAACTGTCTGGGAAGGGGGCTTTGGGACGTGGGGGACCTTAAAATCTCGTGGGGCCCCAAAAGATCCCGGTGGGGGCTGAAAAAGGAGGAGGAGGGGGGAGGGGCATTTTTAGCAGAAGCATTGTCCCGGGTGAAAATAAATGGATTTTTTTCCCAGGTTACAAAGAGGGGGGGAAAAAGGGGCAGCTGGAGGAGGTGGGATGGAGATTAGGAAAAATAGGAAGATGAAAGGAAAATGACCCCCCAAACACCGGGGCAGTATACAGTGGAAATGGAGGGGAAAGGGGGCCCCTCGGATCCCCTTGGGGCAGATGGCCCGCCCGCATGCTTATTTGCCTGGTAGTTAAAAAGCCGAATAGTCAGGGAAACCGGCCGAGGGATGACCCTTTTGGCTCTCCAAACCCCATTGGAAAACCCCGCTAAACCGGGGCCCAAAATGGTAGCCTTTTTCCCACCCCATTGAGAGGGGAAGGGCAAGCTCAAAAAACTATAGGGAAATTCCCCTAATCAGGGGTTTGGGGTGCTGCCCAAGTGCGGCAAACGGGCTCTCCTCTATAGGTTTTGAACCCGGGGGGGTTTCACAGCGCTCCCCGTACTATGTTTGGCAGCCGGCCCCGGGGGAAGGTGGGGGGGTTTGGGGCGTAAACCCGCTCCATCATAGTTAAACCAAGTCTGGAGTCATGATGGAAACAGCTTTCCCTTTACCCGCCTTTGTGAGGAGGGGGGTCGCCAGCCATCCCGCAGCAGGGACCTGGAGCTATCCCTGAACCAACAGGTTGTTTGGGCCCCACTTTGGGCAGCACTCTGCCACAATCATTTTGAAATCCGCCCGGACTACTGAGCCGGGCCAAAATGGGTGTTTGGCCGCAACTTTGCCGAGTTTTCAATGGAGAAGCTGTCCCGCCCCGGCCTTATTGTGGCCTTTAGGCGGGGGGTTCAGGCCCGGGGGGGGCCATCTTAACCCCCAAGGAGGGAAACCCCCCTTGTCCCCCGGGAAATGTGGAACGACTGACCTTTGTCCCAAAATGGGAAAAGGGGGTTGGAAAACCCCCGGAAATTTTCCCCACAAACCCCCAAATCAGTCCCGGGTTCAAAAATACCCTGCCCCAGCCACTTTTTTCGATGCCCCCCACCCCCGCCTGATGCCACACACTGCTGCCCCGTTTTCTCCTCTCCCCTACCAAACCCTCCCCTTTTCCAGGGACTGGTATTGCCACCCACCTCAAAACTCGTCAATTTTGGGCCCCTCTATGACCTCATTGCTGTTGCCCGTTGGCCCCCTGACCCCCACACCTTTTTTTGGTCCCTTGTGCCACCCGTCTAACCCCCATGCGCTGCTGTGGCTGCTGGGCCCTGTCCTCCCCCCGGGTCTTGGCCACTGGGCCGAAACCCCAAAGGGTGGCTGCCGCGCCCGGGACCTCCGGCCCCCTCATTCCCTTTGCCCCTCTGTGGGGGTTCCCCCCTTGTTTTGGGCCCCTCCAGAATGGGCATTGGGGCCACTGGGTGATCTCATGCTGCTGCCCGGGCGGGGACCTCCACACGTAACATTTTTGCCACTCTGTGGCCTAATACTTTTTTTTAGCCTTTCCCCCAAAATGTCCCCTTGTGCCATCCCCGATCTCATACTGCTGCCCCCCGGGGACCTCCACACGTGGATTGGCCACTCGTGGCCTAAAACCCGTTTTTGGGCCCCCTCCAGAATGTCATTGTTCCCCTGCCCCGACCATTCGGGTGCCGTCAAAGACCTCCACAAAAAGTATCATTGTCCACTCGGGCCAAAACTTTTTGCCCCCTCCAGAATGTCAATGTTTCCACTAGCCTGATCTCATGCTGCTGCCCTTTTGTGAAACCCCCCCCACTTTTATCATTGTGCCAGCTCTGTGGCCTTAAAACTGTTTTTGCCGCCTTTTAGAATTCCCTTTTGTCCACGCCTGATCTCACGGGGCTGCTTGGGCAAGACCTCCACACTGTGGGGATTGGCCATTCTTGGTGCCCTTTCCCCCGGTTTTTTCCACCCCCAGAAAGTCATTTTGCCACTGCCCGGGCCTCATACTCTGCCGCCGTGACCTCCGCTACATCCCTTGGGGCCAAATCTGGGGGCTTCCTCGTGTTTTTGCCACCCTCCCCCGAATGTCCTTGTGCCCTGCCCTTTACCTCATGCTGCGTGGCCCTGCCGTAAAACCCAGACACTTGTCATTGTGCCCCCTCTGTGGCCATTCCTGTTTTTTTTCCACCCTCCAGAATTTCATTGGGGCCCCTGGGCGACCTCATGCTGCTGTGGGGTGCCGCCGTCCCCCCTCCACACTCTGTCCTAATGTTGCCACCTGAGCTCTCAGCTTGTTTTTTTTTTTCCCGCTTTTCGCTGCCTAAATTTATCAGCACTTTCCCCCGGGTTTTAGTTTTTTTTGGGCCCGTTTTGGCCCCTTTTAAAAAGGGGCCCCGGGGGAAAAAAAAAAAATTTTTTTTTTGTGAACGAAAACTAAAGCGGAGGGAGTCATCTGGGGTGTCATAAATAAAAAACAACATTGTAAAAAAGACCAAAACCCAAACTCCCTCTGCAAAATTTTAAAGCCCTGGCACAAACGTTCTAAAAAGCACCCTGCAGGCTCTTGCACCTGGGAAAAAGCTTTTGCTTTTTTTAAAGCGATTCGTGGGCCCAAGTAATTCGGAACGAAACAATTTTGGGCGGAAAAAATTTGTCAAAAAGGGGGGACCGAATCGGGAAATTTTTGAGAATTCTCCCAACCTTGGGTGCAATCCCCTGTTTCGTTTTTTTAAAATTGTAATAATTCTATGCAATGTAGTGATAAGCAATGTCATGGGTCCCCCGCAATTAAACCCCAAAAGGTTGATCTGTGTACAAGCTTTCAGCAAGGATTTTGGGTTTTGAGACAACAAGGGGGGGGGCAAAAAAAGGTTTAAAAATTACCTTTCATAGGGGTTTTAAGGTTTCCCCACTCAGCTTTGAGTTCAGAGATGAAGGAAATTTCTGACTGAGGGGAAAACCAATTGTCCAGTCCTGGATTTATATCTGGTCTGGGGAAACCCAAAAACCAACTCCCTTTTTTCTGAGTCTTAGGAAAAAGTTTGATGGGTTAAATGGAAAAGAAGGGAAAAGAAAAAGGGGCTTTTGGGCCCCGAAAAAAGGGGGGAAGTGTATGAGGAAAATGGGGAAACCCCCTTTTATAGCCCGTTGGGGCCCCAGCAGCTAACCAACCCCAATTTAAAAACACTAATCCCTCAGAAAGTTCTGGAGCACATGGCGCGAGCATGTAAGCTTCTGTAGAGTCCCTTTATTTCTTTTCTGGGTATTGGGGTTACCAAAACCCATCCTTTTCTTCCCGCTCCGAAAGACTGGGTCTGTAATGTATGTGATTATCAAATACTATTCCCAGATTCTGACATCTTGCTTGGAGTAAAGCTGCTGTTTTGTTTTGAACCACTTAACGTCTCCTGTCTGTGATTATTGCTGCATGTACATCATGGACACCTCAATTACCATTTAAGCAGTGAGGGCTATTTCTTGCAAGGAGTGTGTCCCAGGGAGAAACAAGTTAAAGAGGAACTCCGGTGCCTGAAATTGCAGCTTCCCTCCCCCATTAAAGGGGTTGTACTGGAAAAGGTTTTGAGGGGGCATTGGGGGCAAGCCACTGTGACATAACAACTACCACTGCCCCTTTCCTCCGCTGGGGGGAATCCACTCCCTTCCCCAAATCACCTCCAAACAGCTTCATGTTCCTATTACAGTTCTACATATGATTCAGAAGTTTAAGGACTATGGAACTGCAATCAGTCTCCTTGGACATAGCCTCAAGAGGAAAAATGATGACAAATTAGAGACAGATAATATTAATGATAACCAAAGAGCCCAGAACAACTAACAAAGAGATTAGAGATGAAATCCAAGGTCTAGCTGAGCTAGAACAGGTTAAAGAGGAGGAAAACCAAGTTAGTTAAAAGGAAGGCTGATGGGGGTTTTGCAGTACCAAGATAGACTATAAAACTTGGGGTTATTCAGCTTGAATAAAAGAATGTTTAGGGCCGATGTAATTATCATGTACAAATATATGAAAAAACAGTACACAGATCTCTTGCATGATCTTTTTACACTTAGGAACATCTAAATCTAAAGAAAGAAGGTTTTACCATCATCACAGACAAGGATTCTTTACTGTAAGAGTGATGAGAAAGTGGAACTTGCTGTTATAAGAATTTGTGATGTGGATTCATTGACCAAGTTCAAGAAGGGTAAAAACATGTAATAAATATACTACTGCGCTAAACCAGCCGATCTTATACAAATAGTTAGCCCAATTTGAGTAACAAATACCTACATGTGACCATTGTAACTATTCAAAGATACTGTGTGAATATATGACTAGACATCCACAATCACCATCGGTCCTATGGCACAACCCAACACCACACAGCACAGAAATAACCAAAAAAAAGTGAGCCAAAAAAGTAGAAAAGACCGATGGCTTACCCAAAAGTTGGATCACCTGTCTTCTATTCCTCCATTCCACATAAAGTGCAATAGTTCTCCTCACTCTGGTAAGCTAACTAGCGTGCGCTCTGGCCTACTGAATGTGTAATATAATAATCCCATGCCATCTACTGAACATGCAAAACTGGAAGGGAATTAAAGGGTCAGCATCACAAATGTCAGAAGTCTAGTAAGCAAAACGGGGGAGCTTGAGGTGACTTGGTGGTTTGTTGGTGCTGAGACATGGCTGAATTCCTCTCATGATTGGACTGTTAACCTTCAGGGTTTTACACAATTTAGAAAGGAAAGGTCACACAGGAAGGGACTAGGAGTATCTGTAAGGAGTGATATGAACACAAGTGTGAAAGAGGCAACAGCATGTGAAGATGGGGAATATGTGGAAAGCTCATGGGTGGCAATGCAAGGGG
>JAODAL010052488.1:0-25940 GCA_025379985.1 Phyllomedusa bahiana
ATAGAAAAAAGCCCCCCCCCCCCCCTCCCCTTGTAATAATTAGAATAGACATCCCCCCCTGTAATAATTAAAAGTAGATATAGCCCCCCCTTTAATATTTAGAAGTAGAGTTCCCCCTGTAATAATTAGAAGTAGATATGGCCCCCCTGTAATAATTAGAAGTAGATATGGACCCCTGTAACAATTAGAAGTAGATATGGTCCCCCTGTAACAATTAGAAGTAGATATGGTCCCTCTGTAATAATTAGAAGTAGATATGGCCCCCCTGTAATAATTAGAAGTAGATATGGTTACCATTTAACAATTAAAAATTTAGCTATGGCCCCCCCTGTAATAATTAGAAGTAGATATGGCCCCCCTGTAATAATTAGAAGTAGATATGGCCCCCCTGTAACAATTAGAAGTAGATATGGCCCCCCTGTAATAATTAGAAGTAGATATGGCCCCCCTGTAATAATTAGAAGTAGATATGGCCCCCCTGTAATAATTAGAAGTAGATATAGCCCCCTCTGTAATAATTAGCAGTAGATATGGCTCCCCCTGTAACAATTAGAAGTAGATATGGCCCCCCTGTAATAATTAGAAGTAGATATGGCCCCCCTGTAATAATTAGAAGTAGATATGGTTCCCCTGTAATAATTAGAAGTAGATATGCCCCCCCTTGTAATAATTAGAAGTAGATATGGCCCCCCTGTAATAATTAGAAGTAGATATGGTTCCCCTGTAACAATTAGAAGTATATATGGTCCCCCTGTAATATTTAGAAGTAGATATGGCCCCCCTGTAATAATTAGAAGTAGATATATTCCCCCGTAATAATTAGAAGTAGATATGGTCACCCCAGTGAGTGCCGCTACAACGATAGGGAAAGCAGGGACAATAAAGAACTGCCCCTGCTTTCTCTCTAGTGAAGCAGCTGCATGCTGTGTGCAGCTGCTAACTCTGCGTGGCCAGATTACAACAGCTGCGCAGAGTAGATGCTGACCACCCGGACTAAAGTCAATGGGCGGTCGGCATCAAGTGTAGCCAGTCCGCGGCCCAGCGGTTGGGGACCCCTGCTCTATTACATCTTGTGCATAAATCAATAGCAAGTGTGCAGATTTTTACCAGTATCGCTGGTGTCAGATATAATGTAAAACCATTTAGTTTGTATAAGGGGAGTCCTAGCAATAATCATAGTGGATCTATAGGGTAGTTCTACACAATAATTTTACAGATCTGGAACATCTCCCACCTCCACCCCCCATTGTTCAAAAGACCTCTCTGATGGAGATGTTAGTCAATTCATAATCACTTTGCAACAAGAAGACACAACTTTATGAAGATGCTTCATTTAGGCAACTCAATAACCATTTTTGCCATCAGCAAAGAGAGACCCTCATTAAACAGTCTCTAAGTACAGTGTTAAAGGCGGGAGTAGTAGATACGGTATCTCACAGTAGTGAGTACACCCCTCACATTTGTATAAATATTGTATTATATCTTTTAGGCTATGTTCACACGGCTTAATTGCGGGACGTATTTTGCCCCACAATTACGCCGTGTGTACGGGGGGCGGGGCGAAGGGGCCAGCAGCTCGCCGGCCCCATAGACATGCATTATTCTCAGCGTGTATATGCCGTGAATAAATGACATGCCACTTCTTTCCCCGCTCGCCGTATTGTGCGAGCAGGGAGAGGAGACGTAATCCATAGTTCTCTATGAGAACTGTGGATTACTGCTAGACTGGGACGTATTTCAGCCCGTAATTCGCGCGAATTACGTGCTGAAAAATGTCCCAGAATAAGCCTATGAACATAGCCTTAATGTGACACTACGGAAGATATGACACTTTGATACAATGTAGTCAGTGTACAGCTTGTACAACAGCATAAATTTGGTGTGCCATCAAAATAACATAAAGCCATCAATGTCTAAATGGCTGCCAACAAAAGTGAGTACAACCCTAAGTGAAAATAGACAATGCCCAATTTGCCATTTTCCCTCCATGGTGTCATGTGACTTATTAGTGTTACAAGGTCTCAGGTGTGAATGGGGAGCAGGTGTGTTAAATTTGGTGTTCTTACTCTCACATTATCTCATACTGGTTAATGAAGTTCAACATGGCACCTCATGGCAAATAACTCTCTGATATTCTGAAAAAAAGAATTGATGCTCTACATTGATGGCCTAGGCTATAAGAAGATTGTCAACATCCTAAAATAGAGCTGCAGCCGGTGACCAAGAACATACGGCAGTTTAACAAGACAGTTTCCACTCAGAACAGACCTCACCATGGTCAGCCAAAGAAGTTGAGTACACGTGCTCAGCGTCATATCCAAAGATGAGTTCTGCCAGCATTGCTGCAGAGGTTGAAAGGGTGGGAGTCAGCCGGTCAGTGCTCAGACCATACGCCGCACACTGTACTAAATTGGTCTGCATGTCTGTTGTTCCAGAAGGAAGTCTATTCTAAAGATGATACACAAGAAAGTCTGCAAACAGTTTGCTAAAGACAAGCAGACTAAAGACATAAAATACTAGAACCATGTCCTGTGGTCTGATGAGACCAAGGTAAACTTATTTGGTTCAGATGGTGTCAAGCGTGTGTGGTGGCAACCAGGTGAGTAGTACAAAGACAAGTGTGTCTTTTCTGCAGTCATGCATGGTGGTGGGAGTGTCATGGTTTGGGGCTGCATGAATGCTGCAGGCTGTGAGGAGCTACAATCTATTAAGGGAATCATGAATTCCAACATGTACTGTGACATACTAAAGCAGAGAATGATCTCCTTCCTTCTGTGCTGCAGGGCCTTACACCGACTGCAAAATCTGCTCAAAAAAACATAATAAAAACAACTAAAATATTGGTTGGATTCTATAACAGAATCCATCAGTATTTTATAATTGCTGTGTGGACACAGTCTAATAATCCCAGTGTGTAACTATCACTGAGCTTGCTGGCACATAAGTGCATGCAAACTAGCTGTTTCTACCTTCTTAGTGAATGTCTATCTTGTTCATAAATGCGCTTTAAAACTCACTGTTTATCACCCACTCCCATAGCTGCTGTATGTTACTATTGGAAGAAATATAGAAGATAGATCTGCAGTATGCACTAGATAAGGACAGAGGACAGTGGTGGTCCACTTTTTAAGACAAAGTTAACCTCCCCCAATATGTTTCACCACAAATATGCGCTGTCTACAGGCGTATGCGGTATTGATTTTGTTTATTTAGTTGTGTACAGGCAGTTTATCAAGTTATGAATAGGATAGGGACTGTAGGTTTTTTCTTAAGTTGAATTTGTATGTAAGTCGGAACAATTATATTTATTAAATGTAAGTCCAGCACTTTTTTTTTAATTTTCGGATAGTGCAAGGAAGGGTTTATAGATTTGTTTTGCTGTCTGTGCCCCTGTTAAGATTTCACCTCATTTTCACCTCATTTGCTGCTTTGGCATGCTGAAACTTGTTGTTCCACAGCTACTATCTGTTGTGGATCATGGAACTACAATTGCCAGCACGCCCCATAAGTCTCCGTTTGTAACTAGGGGACAGATTTAAGTCGGGGACTGCCTGTATTTTGAGCAACTAAATCCATAAAGCCACAGTCCAGTATAGAAGAGCTCCTACCAATTCGAAACAATGCAGACATGGCAAAGCTGCAAATATCGAAAGAAACTGGTTTATTGAAGTCTGGAAATTACCTAAAAAAATACCTTTGTGATATGGTTGGCCAAAAAACCCCTTCGCTAGAAACATCTAAACCATTCGTCCAGTTCTTGAACAAGATTCTTTGGACATAAGAAACCAGGATTAACTTTTCCTAAAATTATGTGAAGAGAATAAAATGAAGGGTTATGATCCACAGCATGCCAGATCATCTGTCAAACATGGTGGAGGCAGTGTTATGACACAGTTGTGTATATCAACCAATGGAACTGGGTCATAGATGTTTATTGATGATGTGACTGCAGATACATGTAGCAGGATGAATTACGAAGTGTATAGGGCTGCTATAAACCTGTTGAAATTCATTGTAATGCTGCAAATATGATAGGATCAGGACTCACAGCAAAGGAGGATAATGACCCAAAGCATACCACAAAGTAACCTAGAAGCCTCTCAAGGCTCAGGAATTACATTTTCTTCAAGCACGGAGTCTGTTATCTGACCTCAACCAGACTTCTCATATTTTTCACTTGCTGAAGACAAAAACGGAAAGCAGAGACCCAAAGGCATGTGGTAAATGAAGGAGGCTGCAGTAAAGCGCTTAAAGGGGTTTTCTCACTACAATGACTAGCTTTGCACATGTAGGGAAAGGTAAATGAAGATTTAGCTGTTTTGATATTGCTTTGTTCAGTAGATAATGAACATGTTATCACTTCTTTCTCTTGATTACAGACCACTTCTCTCTGCTCTGTCTTTTAGCTGATTGATCTAAACTGAGTCACACCCTGCTAAGTCGGACTATGGTGAGTCACTCCCTGCTGAGTTTTATCTCTAGCATAAAAGCTTTGTTAGCTAAGGTAATTTTTAAGCTTTAGAGCTCTGTAACCTTGTACACTTCAGATTATAATTCTTCTGCACTCATGTCTCTGTAAAATGAACTATCAGAGCTGATATCCCAATCACTGCTATAGAAACACAGTCTAGCCAGGAAGTGTGAGTCTGGAGCTGCCTGTGGCTCTGGGAAACTGCATGGTGAGAACGCCCCTTTAAAAGAAGAAAACTCAGCAGTTGAAAGTACGTCTATGTTCATGGCCATGAACCCTCTGTCACAGGGTTCAAGGAGCTATTGTAGAGGGCAGATATGTGTCTAAAAAGCCACTAGTTATTAAGTGTCAGCAGCAATAAGCGACTGGCACCCGTTTTGGTTTAGTAATATAGTTACTGATTCCACCGATCTGTGCCTGAATTTACTGGAGTGGCCAAAGAGCTGGGTGGGATGGACACTTACTATGTAAGCCTGGTAGGTCAGGGGAGCAGGGGTTGTTGGTTGATGTATGGATCCTGGTCTAGGAGGGAAGGATAAAACTCTAGGCTGTGGTTACTGCGATCCTCTCTAGATTGGAACCATTGTGTTTCCTGCATGCTAGCAGAGGGACAAATGAACTAACCCCTTCAGAACTGTGAGTTATCAAACACAGTCTGTGTACCTTTATGTTTTCTGGTGGAAGTCAATCCACATGTTTTGTTTTGTTTTGCGGCTGAATAAAAGCCAAGCTACTAAATACAGGCCAAGGACATTGTGTTTTTTGTGATATTGAGCTGAAAATCTTGTCCATCCCTTGAGTGACCACAAGTTTGAACACCTTTCAGGTTTAAACATTTCAGCCTTATTTATGCATTTATTTTAAAGATAATAACATCTTCAATGAGACAATAAAACTAAAAGCTAATTGGTTTTATCATTTTGTAAAAAAGCATAGTTGATATTGCTTGATATGCTTTTATGGATATAGTTTGTTAAAAAGAAATGTGTATGCTATATGTCCTTTCTACTAAATGTAAGTTGTTTAGTGCACTTACTGTTGTTGAATATTATTATATAAAATCAAAAATCTTGACCATTTTAACTCAGAAACAAATTTGACTGTCAGTCCATTGGATAAACTTTACAAAGTTTTTCAAGCAAATTCTGTAAAACATGAATCATTTCTGACAGATGCTTGGATGAAATTATAGGTGCAGAGTTTATAGCATGGGGATAACAGTCTGTTACTCTGGCATACTACCAAAATGGTAATTGAAATGAAATTCCTTCTTTCAAATGATACATAAATTACAAAATATATCTTGAGTAAACCTGATAATTTTATATATTAATAATAATAATAATAATAATTAACATTAATATCATGTGGTGTATAAATATGACAATCCGATAAACTTTCTTTTGGGTGTGTTTTATCACCTCTTTATATGATCATTAATGGATTATCTAACATCTTAATTATGAGTTGTACACTGTAATCAATAACAATACTATGATTGACCTTCATAAATATGGTAACAAAAGATATACACAGTCAAGTCACATTATTATGACCATTTCCTACTTGCAATGTTGGCAGCACGTAGTTCATAAAAGAAGTCACGTATCATGAGCTGGCTTAGTAAGTATATAAGGTGTGTGATTGGTTGTCTACACATATACCACTTGCTGTTGTCATGGATAAAAGAGAGTTATTTGCTTTCGGGTCAAAGGTGGCAGTATTTCTGAAATTGCACAGTTTGTGAGCTGTTTGTGTGCTGCTGTGGTGAAATTGAGTAGACAAATGGCTCCATTGTGAATAAATGATGTGCAAACTGTGAGCATAATATGCCCTTGATGTGAGGAGTGAAAATCAGTTATTAAGGTGTGCAAGGGTGGACCAACACACTACAGTGGAACAGCTCACCACCAACATAAACCAGGGGCTACCGGACGAGTGTCTAAATCAGCAGTTTAGTGAACTCTACTGTATATGGGTTTCTGAAGCTGACAGAGGGTCACTGCACCCCTACAAACAGTGCATTGGCAAAAACCGCTTAAATTTTCACAGCAGTATTGGAATAGGACCTCCACTGACTGGCAAAGGTTTGCTATCTCTATTGAGTCATGTTTTCTGCTCCATTGAGTAGATGGATTATGGTGTGTCAAGTCTAGAAACACCAGAGAACAAAAGTCCTGCAGCACTTGATGAAAAGAAACAAGCTGGTGGTGGCAGCGTTATGGTCTGGGGAATGTTTTTGTGGCATTCTATGGGTCCACTCATCCATGTGGAGGGCAATCTGCACCAATCTGGGTTTGAATCCTTCCTTGCAAATCACGTACACCCAGGGTCGTTCCTAGGGGCGGGCGAGGCGGGCGATCGCCCGGGGCGCCGAGGCTCTGCCTCACCCGCCCGGAGGTCAGCCCTTGACTCTGTGCAGCCGTTGTAAGGCTATGTTCACATGGCTTAAAATGGGACGTAATTACGCGTGTGATTACGTCCATAAAATACGTCCATAGTACGTTCGGTGCTGGTCCCGGAATTACGGACCGAAAAACGCTTCGGGGATGTAATTATTGCACGCGTATTGTACGCGTATTTACGTCCGTTATTCAGTCGCGTATTTCTGCTAGGCAACCAATAAACACAGTAGTATTTTTCAAAGTGAACCATCAGCACCCATATTTTTCTTTGAAGATATTAAGATATTGAAGATCCTGCCAACTCCGGCTGTTGCTGTCTTCTCCACAAGGGGACTTCTGGTTCTGCCGCACACAGATCCTGCCAACTCCGTCTGTTGCTGTCTTCTCCACAAGGGGACTTCTGGTTCTTGCCCGCACACAGATCCTGCCAACCCCTCCGGTTTGTTGCTGTCTTCCCTCCACAAGGGGGACTTCTGGTTCTGCCGCACACAGATCCTGCCAACTCCGTCTGTTGCTGTCTGTCTCCCACAAGGGGGACTTCTGGTTCTTCTGCCGCACACAGATCCTGCCAACTCTGGCTGTTGCTGCCTTCTCCACAAGGAGACTTCTAGTTCTGCCGCACACAGATCCTGCCAACTCCGGCTGTTGCTGCCTTCTCCACAAGGGGACTTCTGGTTCTGCTGCACACAGATCCAGAAAAGTTCTGCTAATTCTGCTGGTGGTCCCAGTGTACTTCACTATTTCAGTAATGCGTTTTAAATAAAGTTTTTTTTTTTTACTCAAATAAAAAATCGTTATGTTGAGTTAAAGATTTTTTGGGTTTTTCCTTTTTCTAATGCTATTTTGTTGTAGTTTACTGATATGTGTTTGGTTGTCTACTGTCTGGGTGGCCCTTGGCGACCGCTCAGAGCTTCTTTGTCCATTCAGGAATTCCTGAATGGAAAAAGAAGCTCTGGACGGTCGCCATGGGCAACCCAGAAAGTTAAACTAGGGGCTTGATTAGTGCTTTTGACCTTGGGGACTTGTTGTGTGTACAATTGGTAATTGTCTAACTGTCTGGGTGGGCCTTGGCGACCGCTCAGAGCTTCTTTTTCCATGCAGGAATTCCTGAATGGAAAAAGAAGCTCTGAGCGGTCGCCATGGGCAACCCAGAAAGTTAAATTTGGAATTAAATTTGGATATGCAAATAAATAATATTTCAAGTAATTAAAAATCCATTAAAGTAAAAGATTGTATAATTAAAATACATTAAAAAAAACTTGCATAACCAATTTTAAATTCAAGCTGCTACAAAAAAATACAATAATAGGAAAGGACGATTTTAACATAAATTAAAACACACACAAGACACAGTTTTAGAATAATAATAAAATTCCCTTTTATTTAAAAAAAAAAAAAAACTCTTCCCACCCATACCACCCACCCATTACAAAATTCCCCGAACTTAGATGCAAACAAAAAATAAACTATTTACAAAAATGCTTTAATCCGTACCAGCCAAAAAAAGAAAACAAACTAATAATTGTAATAACCAGGGGAGGAAGGCTCGGAGTAGGGCGGAAGTGGGGTCTGCAGATCCTGCAGAAAACTTCCACTGCTGGCCGAGACTTTCGTAGGTCAATAGGATTTTGCTGGTATGGCCCAGCAGTGGGAGGGAGTGGAGGATGGGTGGGTGGGACTGGTGGGGGATGTGGTGGGCCGTAAGAAGAAAAATGGGGTGGGCCGGTACGGAATGCGGACATGGGTGGGGCAGGAAGATGCCTCAATGGTGGAGGCTTGTCCCGGATACCACAATACCAACGCATGCAGCTATACATGTCCGCCATATCGGGCAGAGGGTGGCCGGAGGCGAAGACTGCCACCATGGAATGATAGAAACCTATAATTTGATCTTGTAACTCTTGGGATGACAGAAGGCGGCAGCGTTCTGCCATCCCCATAAAGGAGTTAGTGATGTGATCACGTCCACCGACCCGCTCTGCTAGGGAAATAAGCTCGCTGTGTAAATTTGAGGTTATTTCCCTAGTAGAGCGGGTTCTACGCCTCCGACCACGACCAGGACCTGCGTTGGAAGGGGTGCGGGTTGGGGGAGTGGCGGGACGCACTATGGTTGGGGTGGGCCCTGAGGGAGGGGCAGCAGCCACAGCTGAGGCCTCGGATGGTACTACGGCAGCTGTACTGGGAGAGGCCACGGCCCCCCAAGACACCTGGGTATCGGTGTCGGAGCCCACCCCTGGGGATCCCGCCAGATGGTGCTCCTCCCCCTACATAGCGCCGCTGGACTGGCTGAGGCGCCAATCCCTCTCCCCCAGCTCATGTTCCTCTGCTCCTGATGTTACACTACCTTGCTCCGGCGGGAGAAGATTTCCCGATGTTCTGAACTAAAGAGGAAACAAAGTTAGTTTTTTAGCAATGATTTTCTATACAGTGGCATTGCCTTTATTTTCGGCCGGATTTCCAGAAGGTCATCCAAAACGAAAACCTTCTTAAAAGCTGGTCAAAAACAAAATAAGTTGGGCACATGCTCTGCTACACAAATGAAAGACAGCATGAAATAGCAGTGTACTCCGTCCAAGTTCAAACGGTTTACATACAGCTACTTCATACTTTCCCTCATTGTCAAAGCCAAACTAAATTTTTTTGAAATAGATTATGCCTACAAAATTAACAAGGTGATGGACCATATTTTCAAAGCATGATAACATGGTTTCAACACAGTGCTAACTTTGAAGACATAAACCAGGAATCTGAAAAAAAAAAACATGTAAAAAAACCAGAAAAAAATATACTTACTGCCGGAGATGGCGTTGTGGCAGGAGGAACATGAGCTTTTCTGCGTATGGAACTGATCGTCCCTTGGGGGGAGAGGATCCACTGGGCGCCTCCTTCTTGATCCAGCTGCCAAAACCGTCCCGCACCAACCTCCAACGATTCCTAACGTCCAGGTCTGAAAAAGAAATATAGTTTAATAAAAAATGCATAGGGTTATCTCATTTGGGTGTAGGGTATGTTCACACAGAATCTTATGCCATTGTGAACATACAGTTTGGCAAGACGTTTCTGGATCCATCTGAACAGATCTAGACCCGCATCAAACATTTCGTTCTGTGTTACAAAACATGCATTATCGTTCACACAACTGAACACCAAAGCTGGCTTGCACAGTACCGGACCTATGCCACTTTTTGATCTCTGGAGCGGATCCAAAAGTCTGACCAGCCGAGTGCAATGCAAACACGTATGGAAGAACAGTCATGTGTACAGCAATGCATGTATAAAAAACAATCAAAATTTAGGATGCATTTCTGCTCTGTTAACAGACACAAAAACACATTGCTAAATGTATGTCACAGGGACTTATGGGTTTCCCATGTGAACATACCCTTGAACAGGTATCACGTCTTTTTACGGTGCATACAGTATACACCATAAAAATACGGGTATGAATAATACAATTGGAAAAAAAACCTGTTAATTTACTTACCGATTTCCCTCTTCAGGTCCTGTTCGTATCCATCCCATCCAGGGCACCATAACCGGCAGACCTCTTCCCACGCCTGGTCACAGTGGAGCCGGTTACTGTACCCCTTGTTCTTTTTGTCCCATAGGACAGGACGGGCTTGGACCTGAAAGATAAAAACAGAAATTATTTACTTTTTCCTAGACCACCATTTTAAAAAATATATTCAATATACTGATGAATTTTTATAACAATAAAATTGAATTAATTTTGAAAAAGTCGTTTGTTTAAAAACTGCTTAGCAGTAACGACACATTGCTAAAATTTGACTTGTGCTGTGTGTATGTTCCCACGGCGTCTTCACATGGACCAAAGACGCCGTGGGAGCATACCCACAGCACTAACCAAGTTCGTGATTTGTGGTGCAATGCAAATATGTTAAAATATTATTTGCAATTATCATAACCTGAAAAAAACATAAATCAATTTACAATTTAAAAACATGCTGCAGATATTTTGTTTTACTTTTTTTTCTACCCTTTTTCAACCATATTGCATTACCAGCAGCATCAAGCAGATATATGCAAATTTTAACTGCAGGTAATGCAATATATTTTGATGTTAGGGTACTAAAATTACATGCATTTTCACGTATAGAAAAAAAATTACATGCACATAAAAAAGTAGAGGTCCAATATGCTTGTTATTTACAAAAAAGTAATGACAATGCAAACAACAAGCATATGGCAGAATGCACAGTATAAAAAAATGACATCCACATTTCTAAAAAATCCTAAAATATAAATGACATGTCACTACTTAACATGCACATTACATACAGTTTCATATTTAATTACATTAATTTAAAAACATTTCATAACACTTTTATGTAATCACGTAGAGACTTGTCACTTACTAAATAATCATTAACATTTAGAAATCTGCTTCTACATACATGTTCTACTACACATACAATTCAGCTAAATTGCAAACATAGGATGAAAATGTGGCCTGCTGCCTACTAGCCCCCTCTCCCCTCCTCCATGCACAAAAGCTCAACATGATATAATTGCGGGTGTACTGTACACCCTGCATTTATGCCATGTGAACATAGCCACTGCATTAAAACTTACCTCCGATTTTGAGGGCACCCACATCTAGCCGCATGCGTTGGTATGGCGCAATTCCCCGGGACATGCTGCTGGTCATTCTGCTGCTTGCCTCTATGTTCATGACACTGGCTTAATTCTGAATATTATCTGCAAAAATCAGATTCAAGCATAGTCCCTCCCCAAAAATTGATACAAAACCAGACAGTCCCTTTGGGTAGAGACTGTGAACTCTATTTGACCCTCTGAACGTATTTGCAGCGTAATTACGCTGCAAATACGCGTCACAAAAGTGTTGGCACTGATTTTCATGACGTAAATACGTTCCCCATTATTTTCTATGGAGATAGAAGGCGTAATTACGTCCCTAAATACGCCTAAAATAATTGACCGGGGACTTGATTTTGCGATCGTAATTACGCTGTGAAAACGCAGCGTAATTACGACATGTAAATCCGCCTCATGTGAACAAAGGGGACGTATTTTACATTGCAATCAATTGAATATCCCTGACCATTATTTTAGGCGTATTTAGGGACGTAATTACGGACGTAATCACGCGCGTAATTATGTCCCATTTTAAGCCGTGAACATAGCCTAACACAGCTGCGCAGAGTCACTCAGCAGCTGCACACTTGCTGTGCAGCTGCTGCTGCAGGGAGGAGGCAGGACGGATCGTTCCCGTCCTGCCTACTCCCCTGTATCAGCGTCGCAGGGGGCGCACGGCCTTCACCACACCCCCTGCGACGCTCGATCTCCTCGGCTGGCAGCTCTGCCACCGAGGAGATCTCCGGGAGCTGCGTGACAGCGTAAGCGGCGTGATCACATCACGCCGCTTACACTGCTCTGCAGCTCCCGGAGCTGGACGTGAGAACCGTGGGATCGTGGCATGGTGAGTAAATTTTTTTAAATTTTATCAATAGCTACTACCTGGCTGTAGGGGCACTGTCTGGCTACAATGGGGCACTGGCTGGCTACATGGGGGCACTGGCTGGCTACATGGGGGCACTGTCTGGCTATGGGGGCACAGTCTGGCTATGGGAGCACTGTCTGGCTATGGGGGCACTTGTCTGGCTACATGGGGGCACTGTCGCTATGGGCACTGGTGGCTACTTGGGGCACTGCTGGCTACATGGGGGCACTGGCTGGCTACATGGGGGCACTGTCTGGCTATGGGGGCACTACCTGGCTATGAGGGCACTGTCTGGCTACATGGGGGCACTGTCTGGCTATGGGGGCACTGTCTGGCTACAAGGGGCACTGTCTGGCTACATGGGGGCACTGGCTGGCTACAAGGGGGCACTGTCTGGCTACATGGGGGCACTGGCTGGCTACATGGGGGCACTGCCTGGCTGCATGGGGGCACTGGCTGGCTATGGGGGCACTGCTGGCTACATGGGGGCACTGTCTGGCTACATGGGGGCACTGTCTGGCTACAAGGGGGCACTGGCTGGCTACAAAGGGTTACTGTCTGGCTACAAGGGGGCACTGTCTGGCTACAGGGGGCACTGTCTGGCTACAAGGGGGCACTGTCTGGCTACATGGGGCACTGTCTGACTACATGGGGGCACTGGCTGGCTACATGGGGGCACTGGCTGTCTACAATGGGGGCACTGTCTGGCTACAATGGGGGCACGGTCTGGCTACACGGAGGGCACGGGCTGGCGACAATGGGGGCACTCCCTGGCTACATAGGGGCACTACCTGGCTACCAGGGGGCACTACCTGGCTATAAGGGGCATCTACTTGCCTATAGGGGCATCTACCTGGCTATAAGGGACTACTGCCTGGCTATAAGGAACTACTGCCTGGCTATAGGGCATCTGCCTGGCTATAGGGGCATCGGCCTGGTTATAAGGGACTACTACCTGGCTATAGGGGCATCTACCTGGTCATAAGGGTCACTACCTGACTATCGGGGGCACTACCTGGCTATAGGGGCATCTACCTGGTCATAAGGGTCCCTACCTGACTATAGGGGCATCTACCTGGCTATAAGGGGCTACTACCTGGCTACATGGACTACTATATGGATACAGGGGCTACTGTTTGGCTACAGGGAGCATATTACATGGCTAGCATATGAGGTGCTATAAATGGGGAGTTGCTGTATAGAAATAGGAATTGGTAGAGAAGTGCTGATAAATTGATGAGTGTAAGATGTTTGTTTTATAAATTTTTCAGTGAAGAGTTGTGGCCGGGAGAAGTCATCATGGCGTCTGGGACAAATGGAGAAGAAGAAGAGAAAGAGAACAACTCTTCAGAGACGTCTCCTGTAAGTGCCTGGATGTAACTTTACTGTAATCATTTATATGTCTGCAGAGCCTGTGTACAGCTGGTATCCAACACTGTATGGTCACTGTGTGGGGGTAATATAATTAACGGCTTTTATTAGTAATTCATTGTAAGTAATGGGTTTGGTTTTGATATGTGGTCTTAGTAGGACATTGGTACTATTAGCCTGGGATTTGGTTTTGTGTAGCAGTGTTTTATTTGTAACTTGTATGACTATTATTTAGTAGTTTTATACATAGCACATTGTGGTAAAGTTTTTGTATATTTTAGATTTGGTTTTTATGGTGATGCAATGTGTTTGCATTATGTTATGGGAGGGGGGGGCCAAATTTCTTCACCTCGTTCTGAGTGAAATTTAGCCTAGGAACGGCCCTGCGTCTACCAATCAATGAAGATTGTCTGTCCTGGGGTGGATGGGGTTTTCCAGCAAGACAAAGCAACATGTAACATGACTGGAAATGTCCAACATTGGCTGGAAGAGTATAAATAAAAATATAAAATATATATATATATATATATATATATATATATACTGCCCTGGCTCCCAAGTTGTCCAGATTTTAACCGAACTGAGCATCTGTGGAACCACTTTGATCCTATTGTTTGTGCTGTGGATCCTCCATCATGCACCCTCCAGCATCTTTGGCATGCACGGCAGTCAGCATGGCTTTAAATACCTGTTACAACCTACTAGGACCTTACTGAGTCGCTTCCAACCCATCTAGCTTCAATCTATACTGCATACAGCAGTTAATCTGGATATAAGCTGGTGGCATGGTTGTTTCTATGGTCCTAAAACATCCGGCCCAGGCACTCTGTTACAGTTTGCTGAGTAGGGCTGGGTTCAGACAGCATTTTTCACGGCACATTTTGAACAAAAAAAAACGTATGTCCCTGTTACTAATTTTACACATATTCCACATAGATCCTGTCCATCACCTCAGCATTCACTGTGTAATGAATATCAGCAATGAGAAAATTGCCTTTTCAAAACAACTCATTTATGTACAATAGTGTAATACCTCTAAATAACATACCTATGCATGAAGCAGATATACTACACATATTACCGTCATACTGTTGCTAAAACAAATCCCACAATACCACGACCATCAATTCCAATCCTACCACTACCTAAGGACCAAATAATAGTACCAGACTATGAGCACATGCGAGCACCACATAGTGACTACCAGTTACACACAGGCTCTGCAGACATATAAGTTATGACAGTGTGGTTACAGCCAGTAACTCACTGGTGACGTCTTTTCTTATCAGAGTGGTCGTCTTCCCCTTGTTTTTTTCCTTTCATTCCAGACCGCCATGATGACTTCTCCCGGCCACAACTCGTCTCTGCAGAATTTACCACACATCTTAGCGTTCCCTATTTCTGTACAGACTCCCTAGGGGGCGATAGATGAAAGTAGGGGCTATGGGATGATAAGTTGGAGCTGTATTTTAATTAGGCGGGTACATAGGTCCCCTCTAAAGTTAGATATATAAGTCCCCTCTTAGTTAGGTAGGTATATAAGTGTCATCCATAGTTAGGTAGGTATTTAAGCCCCCTCCATAATTAGGTAGGTATATAAGTGTCCCCCATAGTTAGGTAGGTATATAAGCCCCCTCCATAATTAGGTAGGTATATAAGTGGCCCTCCATATTTAGTCAGGTATATAGGCACCCTCCATAGTTAGGTAGGTATATAAGTGGTCCTTCATAGTTAGGTAGGTATATAAGTCCCCTCCCTAGTTAGATTCCCTCATAGTTAGGCAGGTACATAGGTCCCCTCTATAGCTAGGCAGTTACATGGGTCCCATCATAGTTAGGCAGGTACATACAGTTGAAACCAGAAGTTTACATACACTATATAATAAGACACATTTGCATGTTTTTCTCACTGTCTGACATTAAATCAGAATAAACCTTACCCATTCTACCCCACAGTACAATATGCCTGTGTGCATGAACTTTAGAAATCACTATGCTTCAATTCACAGATTCCTACATCTCTTTCAGCACTTGAGTTATTAATAAACATTCTAGGATATATAGGATTACCAAAATTATTTATATTTGCATATATATATAGTGTTTGTAAACTTCTGTTTTCAACTGTAGGTTCCCTCGTAGATAGGCGGGTACATAGGTCCCCTCTATAGCTAGACCGGTACATAGTTCCCCTCATAGTTAGGCAGGTACATAGTTCCCCTCATAGTTAGGCAGGTACATAGTTCCCCTCATAGTTAGGCAGGTACATAGGTCCCCTCATAGTTAGGCAGGTACATAGTCCCCCTCTATAGTTAGGCTTTTTTTCAAACAGAGCAAGTTTTATTTCCTTGATAGACATGTTTGAACTCTCAGGCCATGTTCACACGGCTTATTTGGGCAAGGATTGGAGCCGTACTGCGCGCCGTATTTGCGCTTCAGTACGGCTCCAATCCGTCCCAGTCATTACGGTAATCCACAGTTCTCATAGAGAACTATGGATTCCGTACGCTCCTCCCCGACGGCAATCCGCCGCGGGGAAGAAAGTCATGCAATATACAGTGCGATTACGCCTGTAAATAATGCATTGTCTATGGGGCCGGGGAGACTACCCCCGCTGACGCCCCCCCCTTTTAAGCCGTATTGACGGCGGATCGTCCCGCAATGACTGCTTAATTAAGCCGTATAACGGGCCCCTTAGACTTAGCGCTTAAATTAAGTGAGGTGCTGTTTATTTAGTGTTGTTGTAATGAAGGTCCTTTGTTGTACAACAGTGCTTTACACATCATAAACCTCATACTTTATGGATTACAAAATGAAAGCAGATCCGTTCAGAGGTATAATACAATATGCCTGTGTGCATGAACTTTAGAAATCACTATGCTTCAATTCACAGATTCCTACATCTCTTTCAGCACTTGAGTTATTAATAAACAATTTACTAGTTACAAAATCAGGATTACCAAAATTATTTATATTTGCATATAAAAATTAGTGTTTGTAAACTTCTGTTTTCAACTGTAGGTTCCCTCGTGATAGGCGGGTACATAGGTCCCCTCTAATAAGCTAACCGTAAAATTAGTTCCCTCATAGTTAGCAGGTACATAGTTTCCCTCATAGTTAGGCAGGTACATAGTTCCCCTATAGTTAGGCTTACATAGTTCCCCTCATAGTTTCAGGCATAGCCCCATTTTAAACAACATAGTCCCCCTCTATTTTGGCTTTTTTTAAAACAGAGCAAGTTTTTATTTCCTTGATAGACTTTGTTTGAACTCTTAGGCCATGTTCACCGGCTTATTTGGCAGGATTGGGGCCCGACTGCGCGGATTTGCGCTTCAGTACGCTCCAACCCGTCCCAGTCATTACGGTAATCCACAGTTCTCTTTAGAGAACTATGGATTCAACCAGCTTCCTCCCGCTCGGCGAATCCCCGCGGGGGGAAAAGTGACATCACATTATTTACGGCGCGTACGCCCCTGTAAAAATTTGCATTGTCTATGGGGCCGGCGGGCAGCTCCCCCGCCGCGCCCCCGCCCCTTATTCAAGCCGTATTGCGGACGGAATCTGTCCCGCCAATACGGCTTGAATAAGCCGTGTGAACCGGGCCTTAGACTACGCGTAAATTAGTGGAGGTGGCTGTTTATTTAGTGTTGTTGTAATGAAGGTCCTTTGTTGTACAACAGTGCTTTACACATCATAAACCTCATAATTTATGGATTACAAAATGAAAGCAGATCCGTTCAGAGGTACAATACAATATGCCTGTGTGCATGAACTTTAGAAATCACTATGCTTCAATTCACAGATTCCTTCATCTCTTTCAGCACTTGAGTTATTAATAAACAATTGTAACTAGTACAAAATCAGCTGTCACAGGCAGGTAGGTGGATCCGCAGAGTCAGCCACGAGGGTTGTCGCTAACCATGCCAGGGAGTGAAGTTTAAGGAGCCCCCAGTTTCCACCACTTGGCTCATGGTGGGCAGCTTTTATGAGATTAATTGTACTCACAGATGATGAGCAGCAATGTCCTATGGCAGGATACCGGTCTAACAGGAACATGACTTGATAGCCATGAAGCCCTGGTCCTGGACTTGACTTGGAAACCAGAAGAGCAAAGTAGGATCCTTGAGTCAGCTTCTCCCCTCTGTCTTAATTCACTCCTTCTATAGAGGTGATGATCGGACTTACTTCCAGATATCTTCTCAGTAAGGACTGGAATTAATGACTGGAGAGTGTTGATATCTGCTGGGGGCTATGTGGTCCTCCTCTGCTCTTCAGATAGGTGTCCATGATAGGCATATGGACCTGGCCATGGCTAGCTGGGCCAGGTTCTCCAGTCACAGCACAAGTGCTGCTAGAGGCACAGCAAGCACACCCAGTCATACTAGACTTATCTGTACACTGGACTCTCACTAACCAATTAACTAAATGAATGACAGCCTTCTATAAGAGAGAGGATGAGCTAAGGAAGCACCAACCACATGATTCTGCGCTTTCCAGAAATGTCTGCCATTAGAGTGAATGGGCTAGTTACTTATAAGCCATGTACCAGAAAGAAAAGAAAAAAGTGTCCTTCACCTTGTGCCCAGAGGAGCTGCTAATACTGGCAAATGTAAAAAGCAGTACAGAACATATAGTACTGCACTGTACTGTAGAGAGGTGCTATTTGATTATAGTTGCACCAAATGGAAAATAAGATCCAAAATAAGGTATAAATGGTGTATATAAATTGCTGGAATGCAGTGCCAGATAAAATGAACTAATATAATACACCAGTGTTCCACACTAATAGAAAACCATGAAGAAAGACAGTACATAAAAATTGTTGAACTATGGGTGGCTATGGGAGCTTGAGTAGATAAGAAACTTTCTGTGCTATGTGTTTTGCAGCATAAAAAAATGATGGATTCACAAATGTGTCAGCTAAATAACTAAATACATAACAAAATGCTTGTCAGTAAATTTAGATTGGGTAACATTTCAGCCTCAGTATCATTATGCTATGACCTTTTAAATATAGATCCATTGAATTGCCTGTGAGTGGTTACCTTATGGTTTGGAAGTTTAGAAATGTCGTGCTTCAATAAAAATGGAAATAGAGGTCATACTAAATTCATTTACAAGCTTTTATGAGACAATGAGCCAATATACCAATATAATGTTTTTTTTTATAGAATGAAATCAGGATATCAAACATTAAAGGTGCCAATACACCTTTAATAACTGTCAGCTGAATGCTTACTAGCAGCTATTCATCCAGATTCCCTCATGAGCATGCATGAATAAAACTGTCCGGTTCAGCTTAATATAATTTTGTAGTTTTGAGTATTGTGTATAGAGATGGGCGAATTTCTCAAAAATTTGATTCGCCGAGTTAGCCTAATTTTCTGACAAAATTCGTTTCGACCCGAATAAATTTGCGATGAATCGCGTTAAAAAACAGCTATTTCCTAGCTGCAGAGAGCCTGTAGGGTGCTGTAGAACATTGTGTCATGCTTAAATATGCAGAGGGAGCGTGGTTTGGTCTTCATACAATGCTGTGTTTTAGTATGACACGCACATGACAGCCGACGC
This sequence comes from Phyllomedusa bahiana, assembly GCA_025379985.1. NCBI lineage: Eukaryota > Metazoa > Chordata > Amphibia > Anura > Hylidae > Phyllomedusa > Phyllomedusa bahiana. The sequence goes on from JAODAL010052488.1 coordinate 19,300, forward strand.
TCTTAGAATCGCTTCACTCTTCAATTCCCTGGGCACTTACAGGGGCAAAACTGACCAAATAACTGAAGCGGGAACGCAGCCTGATAAAGTCATGTCAGCGCCAGCTGGAAAAAAAACAAGCTGAGGGCTAAGATCCTACAATAGCATCAAAGAACACAATAGTAGGTTCCTGGAGCCGCCACAGGTCGCAACACAGTAAGGGGACGTCACAGCAGGGGTCATCCTGCTAGGCCAAAGCTTACGGTGTCATCTATGGGCCATGTGTTGACCACACACTAGGTCACACTTTCTCCCAGATAACATCTGACAACCCCAGCCAAGAGTCGGTGGGTTTGTCAGACACAACCCTTAGTTGGCATGGCCCGGGAGCAGGTGAGGGGCCTTCACCTGTCCTCAACCCACCTCTGTCCCGTTCGGATCCCTCAGCCAGAGAACTAGTATGTGGTCTGGGCTCAGAGCCACTATACAGCGAGGATGAACAATTTGAGGACAGTCAGCAGCTAGAGGAGGGTTTGAGGACAGGTGAAGGCCCCACCCTTCTTCTTCTACTATGTGCAGTGGCCTCTGTGCCACTATACAGTGAGGACAAAATATTTGAGGACAGTGGGCAGCAAAGAGGAGGGGAAGACATCCGCTGCTTCTTGCAGAAGCGGGCAAATAGTGATGAGGAGAGTTGCAACGGGGGGTTATGTTGTGAGTGGTCAGACTTTGTACAGCAACACCGTTGAGGTGGATGGCGGTGACAGGCAAACACTAATCGATGTAGCCGATTGCACTTGGGATCCGGGTGAAGCAAGCAAGCCTGGGACAAGATAAGGTGCCCTAGTTAAACAAGGCATAAAGTGTCCCCCAAGTGGAAAATTCAGCCCTCTCCATGCCTCCTTGTGCCCACTTTTCTTCCTGGGATGAAGTGGCGCCCTACGTGGTCGCCTACCCTCGACTACCCATTGTCCCGGCCCTGGAAGCATTCCGTTTTCTCTACATTAAGTTTTAGGAGCAAGAGGAGAAGAAGGAGGATTTGGACGACAGACAATCTGGGATCTTGGACAGAAGAGAGTTAATGTCTGGGCCGGAGATGTAAAGTTGGGTATCATCAGCATACTGGTGGTTTTGAAAGCCATGTGATGCTATGAGCTGAGCCAGACCAACAGTGTACCACAGTGTACAAGGGCTTCATCATTATCATTGGGAGAAGAGAGTGGCAGCTTGCGTGTCAGGCAGTGGCACCAGCAGGGTAGCAGCAGTGCGAGGTTGGGAGCCAAATGACCACGATTTAGACCACCCACTTTGCAGGTCCCAGAAAGTAGCGGCACAGAGGCTCACCGGGTCAGCGGCAGTAACAGTCAGTCAGTGCGGAGCTTTGGTGGTAAAATCACCTACTCGCCAGTGAGCCAGTTTTTTGACGAGACACCAGAGGAGGCGAACATAACTATATGTAGAATCTGTGGGCAGAAAGTAAAGCGTGACCAGGGACCTCACGTTGGCACCACAGCCCTGCATCAACATCATGCAGTGTCACCATACGTGCTTTAGATGTGGTGGGCCATCCTGTCCCAACAGCAGCAGCACCCATGGCACGCCTCCTTTTTCAGCAGTCAAGGCTTCAACACCTCTGCCCAAGACAACTCCCTGTCTATTACATCATCTACCGGTCCAATACTCCTGCTCCTCGGCACCATGGTGCCCCGCAGTCGTTCACCGAGTACGATTGCCAAGAGACAGCAGTATGCGTCTAGCCATCCATAAGTGACCGTGCTCCTGTCCAAGTTGGTGGTACTGCTGTCCCTCCCTTTTCATGTGGTGGACTCTGCACCATTCAAAGAACTGGCCAGGAAACTTGGAATTCACTTCTGCCATTGTAACGACACGGGTAGTGGCTCCTCTGGACCACCGCAAGCAGTGGTAGCAGCCACGCCAGGAGCGGGGTCAAGTAGGTCCCGGTTTTCACCAGAGCCCGCCGGGAAAGGCAGGGTGGATTTTTCAGCGGCGGGAGTCCATACCAGGTCGCTTACCCCTGTTGCGACTACTTGTGGTGGCAGCCGAGGCCAGCGAGGTAACCGAATCGTAAGACGAAACTCGTAGTCAAAGGTCAGGGCCAACAGGTCCCGGCAGGCGGCAGAGATTCAAGTCAGGTAACATAGCAGAAAGGTCGGGTACACGGGCAGACAGGAAACTGATTAACAGGGGGAAATTGATGAACAAATAAATATATTAACAGGGGGAAATATTTTAACGGGGGGTAAATTGATGAACTTGGGGAATTGGGTGAACGAGGAAAATTTGTAAAACGAGAAAGGAATTAACGATTTTGATGTCCAAGTGGCAGGTTTTGCCCTGGACGAACGAAGTCACCAAGGGAGGAAATGTGGGTCATGAAAGATGAAGTTTTGTGCCTTTCTCCGTGCAATGAAAAACAGAACCTTTGACAACGATGGAAAAACGGTTTCCGCGTGCGTAAAGGGGCTCCCGCTCCCTGAGGGCATACGGTCAATCTGGTTTGTTCAAGTCTTCCACCCATCTGCAAGAATCCTAAAAATGCCAAAAATTTGATGCACTTCAGCCGTTCTTAAAAGCCAAGCACACCCTCCTTAAGCTGCAGCGGCAGCCCGGGGCCTCCCCCAACTTAGGATGTATGTGACATTTCCAAACTTTGGGAAATTTCCGCCTCCATTTTTTGGGAGCGCTTATGAACAGAGAAAGGAAAATTTAATGATTTTTGATGATCCAAAGGACAGGTACACCCCTGTGTAAATTTTTAATGTCGGCCGTGCGCCAGCGTGACACCTCCTTTGCTCAAGCCCTTTCATGCGGAAACGCTATTTGTCGTCGCCGGACTATGGGATGAAAAACGTCATTCCATGCTTTATGTTGGTCACGGACAGCGGTAGGATCCACTGGACCACCGTAAACTGCAAAAGCCGCCAGGGGGGGACTCTAAGTAGGTCCCAGTTTTTTACCAGAGCCCCCCCCAAAGCGGGGGTGGGGCTTCTGCGGCGGGAGTCCCCCAGGGGCTAATCCCCCCTGATTGCTTCGGAGGCGCCGGGTGTAGCGCGGGACAAAAACGAAGGGAAAATCGGAGTCGGGAAAAAGGCGGTAAGGTCGGATGGTGGCAATGGGTTTGGGTCAAGGGGCGGAGGGAAGAGGACGGTACCGGATATGACAGATGGGTGAAAGGAAAATTTTTCTTAAGCTAAAGTTTTATTATCTATTTTTGTCTTGGGGGGCGGTTTGGGGAGGAGCCTTTTCCATTTCAAATGCAGCTAAAGAATTTCCACATTTCAAAAATTGGACACCCCAGATAAAAGTTCGCAAACTTTTCCTTTATCCCTAAACCCCACTAAAATGAAACCCCTTGTCTTTCCCCCATTTGTAACCAACCCCCTGTTTTCTGTTTTTAGTTTTGGTACCCCCATTCTCCTAGGCACAGCCCGCTATCGGGGGTTATATAGATTTGTTTTTCCCCTTTCCCCATATTCCAATCCCTTGCCACTCCTGCACCTCACCCAAGAACACTCCAAATCCATGTTTCTCACTGTGGAAAAAAAAATCAACCTTCTTATTCTTTTTGTTTGACTCTGTAATCCTGCTAATTGGTCTCCCCCCTGTGCAAACTCTCCCTCTTCAAAACTTCCGGAAAAAAGGAGGAGCTCAGCTTTTTTCCCGCCCTTACTGGTCCTTACCCGTTTTCGTACTGCACTGGTTGCCCCTTTGTACAGAATATGTCGCAAAAAACTCAACTCCCCATAAAGCTCTCCACAACGCGCAAACCCCCCAAAATCCCTCCCCCGCTCTGTCTACCCCCGACCCGTATCTCGCTCTGTGCTGATAGGTTACACTCTTTAATCACTGAACCTCCCATTCCGTCCCAAGATTTTTACAGGCGGCACCAAATTCTCTGGAAATGTACGGGGCGTTCAGGGGACATTCACAACCCCCTAGTTTAAGAGGGGCCCCGAGAAAAAAATTTTCCGTCTCCTACCAAGATCCCTAACTGCTATCACACACATCTGTCACTCCCTACACTAAGGCACTCACAGGCACTTATCTGTATATAGATGTACAGTACCGTCTGGATGGCAGGTTCATCCATTTTTCATGTAAACCACCCCCTATTTATGAAACCTAGCTGGACCATTGTAAATTTGGCACTTCTCTCCATTTGTTTCACCCATACACCCTAATAGATTGTAAGCTCTCACGAGCAGGGCCCTCACACCTTGTGTCTCATCTGTAAGTACTTTTAATGTGTAATGTCTGTACGTATAACCTCGAATTTGTAAAGTGCTGCGGAATATGTTGGCGCTATATAAATAAAGATTATTATTATTATTAGCACCTGTGTTATCTGTTCATGAACAAATGAACGTTTATCAACTTGCTTTCTTAAACCATTTGTAATCTGTGTAGATGTAATTTGTTCCACCGGTAACAAGGGAGGGCCTCCAGAAGGACTTCTGTTTTTACTTTCTGTAAGTTGGACATACGATTCACATTCTTCATACTGAAGAAGTTCATCCAAAGCCAGTTTTGCAGCATTTGCTTTTGCTTCTTTTTGTTCTGTCCCATCCAGTTTGTACTAGAATTCAATCAACAATGTCACAGAATGCAAAATAAGCACCTAAAACACTTCCCTGTAGTTATGTCTCCTCAGTTCAAGTTCCACATACGCTGCATTTTGAAACAACTGTGTAACGCAGAAATGGATTCAAACCACCACGTTTATACTTCATGAGTGTTTGATCTGTCATCGACTGTCCTCCTCAACGGTCTCTGGTATGCAGAGGCTGTGACCGCTCGCCAAAAAACTCCCATGCCACTCTCCACATCATACTGCAAAGAAGCAGGGGATGTCTTGCCCACCTCTTCGTTGCCAATGTAGCTGCTGACTGTCCTCAAATTGTTCGTCCTCGCTGTATAGAGGCGCTGGGCCAGACCACATAGTAGTTCTCTGGCTGAGTGGACCCGAACGGATGCAGAGGCGGTTGAAGACAGGTGAGGGGCGCTGACCTTTTCCCAGGCCATGCCAACTAAGAGTTGTATCTGACGAACCCCCCCCGACTGTTGGCTAGTGTTGTCAGATGTCATCTGGGATGAAGTTGATGACCTACTCAACCAATCAAGAACCCTTGGGTTGCTGATCAACACATGGCCGCTACATGACACCCAGCAGTTCTGAGCTCACTCGATGACCCCTGCTGCTGACGTACCCTCTTACTGTGATGTGACCTGTGCCTGCTCCAGGAGTGTTTGTGCCCCTGCCACTCGCATGTGAAGAGCCTGTCACCTCTCTGTCTGACATACTGTTTGTTCTAAAATGTACAGACACTGTTTGATGAAGATATCTGTATATGATAAATACACACCCTGTATTTGACTCCAAATGAATCCACTAACAGGCTTGGGTAACCCTTGGATATAAAATGCGCTCCAGAAATGTCCAGAAAGAATTTACTCGTCTCTGGCATAGAAAAACACTGTGTATTTTACTCAATATTAAAGCACAAACACGCTTAATTAACCTTTGGATATAAATTGAGCTCCACAAATGACTAGGAAAACTGTACTTGTATGTGGCGTTTAAAAACACTGTGTATTTTACTGAATATAAAAGCACAAACATTCTTAATTTACCCTTGAATATAAATTGCGCTCCAAAAATGACCAGGAAAAAAGTACTCGTATGTGGCGTTTAAAAACACTGTGTATTTGACTCAATATAAAACCAGTAACAGGCTTAATTAACCCTTGGATATAAATTGCGCTCCAATAATCACCAGGAAAAATTTACTCGTATGTAGCGTTTAAAAACATTGTGTATTTTTCTGAATATAAAAGCACAAACTGGCTTAGTAAACCCTTGGATATAAATTGCGCTCCACAAATGACCAGGAAAAATTTACTTGTATGTGGCGTTTAAAAACACCATGTATTTTACTGAATATATGTTAGGCGCATTACGGAACTTAGGCGCATTAGTAATGTGCCTAACATGTATAAAGGCTATAGATAGGTTGAAAATAAAAAAGTCATTAGATTAGCATGTCACTGAATAGAAACTATGGTACTGATTTTGCTTGGTGGAGAAATAAGGGACATTTTTTGCCCTAATGGCAAATCTATCTCCACTTCGACTCCTCAGGCTCAGGCAGACCACATTGAGATAGGTCTGCATGTCCGAGCAGTAATACGCCTAGTTTTGCCGAACCACATTCATAGATGTGTCTTATATTTATGTGTCTAATATTACGAATGTGGTGTGACACGCCCCCAGAACGCTCACAGAACACCCCTTCATGTTAGACGCATTCGAAAGTGTCGAGTCTTACGAACAATGCACCTAACCATTAGGCGCATTAGACATTGTAGCTGGCTCAGTTAGGTGTCGCCTATAGTCGAGGTGCAATGAACTTTAGATTCCATTTATAATCGCACAAAAAACACTTTCATACATTCAGGTGCATTATACAATTAAAACGACTCGAAAATTCACTTTAAAGCACCTTCCTTCATACATGTCTCCCTAAGATGCAGTACCAAAACAGTGGTTAGGAATTGTAGTTGTACAGTGCAGGGTCAAGGAAGGTGAAGATCAGTCATAAGTAATAAACAGGCAGAGGTCAGAAAGCAGACAAAAAAAATTT